>JAJLRB010002002.1:0-64294 GCA_020976825.1 Odocoileus hemionus | reverse complement strand
CCCTTCACCTTGTGAGATGAAAGACTAGACTGTATTCAAGCCACTGCAAGGAAACCCGGCCTCCTTTCGAGTCAGGGCTTCTCGGTGTATATGCCCATTGAGGCAGCAATCTCAGGGTCCCTCCCTCATACCTATTGCTGAGAGAAGCCTCCTCTTGAGGGGCTTGTGGAAAGGTGGCCTACGTCTTGAGTCTAAGCCAGGGAATCAGCTCTCATCTCGAGGCAATTTGGGGTACACGGAGCAGTCCTCGAGTTGCTCTGCTGAACTTGGTACTCCTCTAGACTTGGCCCGTTGTTCTCGGGGAACCTCTGGAGTTGCCTAAAGGGAGTCAAGCCTCAGGTCGTGTTTGATGGGGAACGGGGGATGGCTCTGGAGTCAATGCAGGGGAAGCGGGCCTCATCTCGAGTTGATTTGGGGGGCCCATGGAGCTCCTTCGCGATGCTGGTGTGACCTCAGGGTCCCTCTCTACTTGTGACAGTGTTTTTGCGGACTGTCTCGACATCCATCAAGCAAGTCGAGGCTCCTGACATGTTTCAGGGGGCTCACGGAATTGCTCTGCATGCAGTGCAGGCGAATCGGGCCTCATCTCGCTTGGAGGGGGAAGTCTCATGGTTTTTCTCGAGTTGCGGCGGGGACCTGGGGTACATTCTCGACTTACGGCGGGGATGGCCCTTCAACCCTCGTGTTTGGTTCAACGAAGTCAGGACTCCTGTCGAGTTACGAGGGACACCTCAGGAGTCTCTTCGAGGCTTGGCAGGGCAAAAGGAACGCTTCTCGAGGTGAGTCGGGAGACCCAGGGTCCCTTTCCAGTAGCCACAGGGATACTGGGATTCCTGTCAATGTTCAAGAGGAGTCAGGCTCCGTCAAATTTTGAAGCAGTGAGCTCTGCGTGCCTCTCGAGGTGTCAGAGGCATGTGAGGCATTCCGTCGAAAGGAGTCGGGGACCTAGGGCTTTCTCTAGGGACTCCACAGGTGGTGCAGACATCCCTTCACCTTGTGAGATGAAAGACTAGACTGTATTCAAGCCACTGCAAGGAAACCCGGCCTCCTTTCGAGTCAGGGCTTCTCGGTGTATATGCCCTTGAGGCAGCAATCTCAGGGTCCCTCCCTCATACCTATTGCTGAGAGAAGCCTCCTCTTGAGGGGCTTGTGGAAAGGTGGCCTACGTCTTGAGTCTAAGCCAGGGAATCAGCTCTCATCTCGAGGCAATTTGGGGTACACGGAGCAGTCCTCGAGTTGCTCTGCTGAACTTGGTACTCCTCTAGACTTGGCCCGTTGTTCTCGGGGAACCTCTGGAGTTGCCTAAAGGGAGTCAAGCCTCAGGTCGTGTTGATGGGGAACGGGGATGGCTGGGGCTCACGGAATTGCTCTGCATGCAGTGCAGGGGAATCTGGCCTCATCTCGCTTGGAGGGGGAAGTCTCATGGTTTTTCTCGAGTTGCGGCGGGGACCTGGGGTACATTCTCGACTTACGGCGGGGATGGCCCTTCAACCCTCGTGTTTGTTCAACGAAGTCAGGACTCCTGTCGAGTTACGAGGGACACCTCAGGACTCTCTTCGAGGCTTGGCAGGGCAAAAGGGACGCTTCTCGAGGTGAGTCGGGAGACCCCGGGTCCCTTTCCAGTAGCCACAGGGATACTGGGATTCCTGTCAATGTTTAAGAGGAGTCAGGCTCCGTCAAATTCTGAAGCAGTGAGCTCTGCGTGCCTCTCGAGGTGTCAGAGGCATGTGAGGCATTCCGTTGAAAGGAGTTGTGGACCTAGGGATTTCTCTAGGGACTGCACAGGTGGTGCAGACATCCCTTCACCTTGTGAGATGAAAGACTAGACTGTATTCAAGCCAGTGCAAGGAAAGCCGGCCTCCTTTCGAGTCAGGGCTTCTCGGTGTATATGCCCATTGAGGCAGCAATCTCAGGGTCCCTCCCTCATACCTATTGCTGAGAGAAGCCTCCTCTTAAGTGGGCCTGTGGAAAGGTGGCCTATGACTTGAGTCTAAGCCAGGGAATCAGCTCTCATCTCGAGGCAATTTGGGGTACACGGAGCAGTCCTCGAGTTGCTCTGCTGAACTTGGTACTCCTTTAGACTTGGCCCGTTGTTCTCGGGGAACCTCTGGAGTTGCCTAAAGGGAGTCAAGCCTCAGGTCGTGTTTGATGGGGAACGGGGGATGGCTCTGGAGTCAATGCAGGGGAAGCGGGCCTCATCTCGAGTTGATTTGGGGCCCATGGAGCTCCTTCGCTCTGCTGTTGTGACCTCAGGGTTCCTCTCTACTTGTGACAGTGTTTTTGCGGACTCTCTCAGCATCCATCAAGCAAGTCGAGGCTCCTGACATGTTTCAGGGGGCTCACGGAATTGCTCTGCATGCAGTGCAGGGGAATCGGCCCTCATCTCGTTTGGAGCTGGAAGTCTCATGTTTTTTCTCGAGTTGCGGCGGGGACCTGGGGTACATTCTCGACTTATGGCGGGGATGGCCCTTCAACCCTCGTGTTTCACAACGAAGTCAGGACTCCTGTTGAGTTACGAGGGACACCTCAGGAGTCTCTTCGAGGCTTGGCAGGGCAAAAGGGACGCTTCTCGAGGTGAGTCGGGAGACCCAGGGTCCCTTTCCAGTAGCCACAGGGATACTGGGATTCCTGTCAATGTTAAAGAGGAGTCAGGCTCTGTCAAATATTGAAGCAGTGAGCTCGGCGTGCCTTTCGAGGTGTCAGAGGCATGTGAGGCTTTCCGTCGAAAGGAGTCAGGGACCTAGGGCTTTCTCTAGGGACTCCAGAGATGGTGCAGACATCCTTTCACCTTGTGAGATGAAAGACTAGACTGTATTCAAGCCACTGCATGAAAACCCGGCCTCCTTTCGAGTCAGGGCTGCTCGGTATATATGCCCATTGAGGCAGCAATCTCAGGGTCCCTCCCTCATACCTATTACTGAGAGAAGCCTCCTCTTAAGTGGGCTTGTGGAAAGGTGGCCTACGTCTTGAGTCTAAGCCAGAGAATCAGCTCTCATCTCGAGGCAATTTGGGGTACACGGAGCAGTCCTCGAGTTGCTCTGCTGAACTTGGTACTCCTCTAGACTTGGCCCGTTGTTCTCGGGGAAACTCTGGAGTTGCCTAAAGGGAGTCAAGCCTCAGGTCGTGTTTGATGGGGAACGGAGGATGGCTCTGGAGTCAATGCAGGGGAAGCGGGCCTCATCTCGATTGATTATGGGGCCCATGGGTCTCCTTCGCGATGCTGGTGTGAACTCAGGGTCCCTCTCTACTTGTGACAGTGTTTTTGCGGACTGTCTCGACATGCATCAAAACAGTCGAGGCTCCTGACATGTTTCAGGGGGCTCACGGAATTGCTCTGCATGCAGTGCAGGGTAATCGTGCCTCATCTCGCTTGGAGGGGGAAGTCTCATGGTTTTTCTCGAGTTGCGGCGGGGACCTGGGGTACATTCTCGACTTACGGCGGGGATGGCCCTTCAACCCTCGTGTTAGTTCAACGAAGTCAGGACTCCTGTCGAGTTACGAGGGACACCTCAGGAGTCTCTTCGAGGCTTGGCAGGGCAAAAGGAACGCTTCTCGAGGTGAGTCGGGAGACCCAGGGTCCCTTTCCAGTAGCCATAGGGATACTGGGATTCCTGTCAATGTTCAAGAGGAGTCAGGCTCCGTCAAATTTTGAAGCAGTGAGCTCTGCGTGCCTCTCGAGGTGTCAGAGGCATGTGAGGCATTTCATCGAAAGGAGTGGGGGACCTAGGTCTTTCTCTAGGGACTCCACAGGTGGTGCAGACATCCCTTCACCTTGTGAGATGAAAGACTAGACTGTATTCAAGCCACTGCAAGGAAACCCGGCCTCCTTTCGAGTCAGGGCTTCTCGGTGTATATGCCCTTTGAGGCAGCAATCTCAGGGACCCTCCCTCATACCTATTGCTGAGAGAAGCCTCCTCTTGAGGGGCTTGTGGAAAGGTGGCCTACGTCTTGAGTCTAAGCCAGGGAATCAGCTCTGATCTCGAGGCAATTTGGGGTACACGGAGCAGTCCTCGATTTGCTCTGCTGAACTTGGTACTCCTCTAGACTTGGCCCGTAGTTCTCGGGGAACCTCTGGAGTTGCCTAAAGGGAGTCAAGCCTCAGGTCGTGTTTGATGGGGAACGGGGGATGGCTCTGGAGTCAATGCAGGGGAAGCGGGCCTCATCTCGAGTTGATTTGGGGCCCATGGAGCTCCTTCGCGAAGCTGGTGTGACCTCAGGGTCCCTCTCTACTTGTCACAGTGTTTTTGCGGACTGTCTCGACATCCATCAAGCAAGTCGAGGCTCCTGACATGTTTCAGGGGGCTCACGGAATTGCTCTGCATGCAGTGCAGGGGAATCCGGCCTCATCTCGCTTGGAGGGGGAAGTCTCATGGTTTTTTCGAGTTGCGGCGGGGACCTGGGGTACATTCTCGACTTATGGCGGGGATGGCCCTTTAACCCTCGTGTTTGTTCAACGAAGTCAGGACTCCTTTCGAGTTACGAGGGACACCTCAGGAGTCTCTTCGAGGCTTGGCAGGGCAAAAGGGACGCTTCTCGAAGTGAGTCGGGAGACCCAGGGTCCCTTTCCAGTAGCAACAGGGATACTGGGATTCCTGTCAATGTTCAAGAGGAGTCAGGCTCCGTCAGATTTTGAAGAAGTGAGCTCTGCGTGCCTTTCGAGGTGTCAGAGGCATGTGAGGCATTCCGTCGAAAGGAGTCGTCGACCTAGGGCTTTCTCTAGGGACTCCAAAGGTGGTGCAGACATCCCTTCACCTTGTGAGATGAAAGACTAGACTGTATTCAAGCCACTGCAAGGAAAGCCGGCCTCCTTTCGAGTCAGGGCTTCTCGGTGTATATGCCCATTGAGGCAGCAATCTCAGGGTCCCTCCCTCATACCTATTGACTGAAAGAGAAGCCTCCTCTTGAGGGGCTTGTGGAAAGGTGGCCTACGTCTTGAGTCTAAGCCAGGGAATCAGCTCTCATCTCGAGGCAATTTGGGGTACACGGAGCAGTCCTCGAGTTGCTCTGCTGAACTTGGTACTCCTCTAGACTTGGCCCGTTGTTCTCACGGAACCTCTGGAGTTGCCTAAAGGGAGTCAAGCCTCAGGTCGTGTTTGATGGGGAACGGGGGATGGCTCTGGAGTCAATGCAGGGGAAGCGGGCCTCATCTCGAGTTGATTTGGGGCCCATGGAGCTCCTTCGCAATGCTGGTGTGACCTCAGGGTCCCTCTCTACTTGTGACAGTGTTTTTTTTTTTGCGGACTGTCTCGACATCCATCAAGCAAGTCGAGGCTCCTGACATGTTTCAGGGGGCTCACGGAATTGCTCTGCATGCAGTGCAGGGGAATCGGGCCTCATCTCGCTTGGAGGGGGAATCTCATGGTTTTTCTCGAGTTGCGGCGGGGACCTGGGTACATTCTCGACTTACGGGCGGGGATGGCCCTTCAACACTCGTGTTGGTTCAACGAAGTCAGGACTCCATGTCGAGTTACGAGGGACAACCTCAGGAGTCTCTTCGAGGCTTGGCAGGGCAAAAGGGAACGCTTCTCTCGAGGTGAGTCGGGAGACCCAGGGTCCCTTTCCAGTAGCCACAGGGATACTGGAATTCCTGTCAATGTTCAAGAGGAGTCAGGGGGATAGCTCCGTCAAATTTTGAAGCAGTGAGCTCTGCGTGCCTCTCGAGGTGTCAGAGGCATGTGAGGCATTCCGTCGAAAGGAGTCGGGGACCTAGGGCTTTCTCTAGGGACTCCACAGGTGGTGCAGACATCCCTTCACCTTGTGAGATGAAAGACTAGACTGTATTCAAGCCACTGCAAGGAAAGCCGGCCTCCTTTCGAGTCAGGGCTTCTCGGTGTATATTTTTTGCGGATTGTCTCGAGATCCATCAAGCAAGTCGAGTCTCCTGACATGTTTCAGGGGGCTCACGTAATTGCTCTGCATGCAGTGCAGGGGAATCGGGCCTCATCTCGCTTGGAGGGGAAGTCTCATGGTTTTTCTCCAGAGTTGCGGCTGGGACCTGGGGTACATTCTCCACTTCACGGCGGGGCATGTGGCCCTTCAACCCTCCTGTTTGTTCTATGAAGTCAGGACTCCTGTCGAGTTATGACGGGACACCTCAGGAGTCTCTTCGAGGCTTGGCAGGGCAAAAGGGATGCTTCTCGAGGTGTCGTCGGGAGAAAATGGGTCCCTTTCCAGTAGCCACAGGGATATGGAGATTCCTGTCAATGTTCAAGAGGAGTCAGATTCCGTCAAATTTTGACGCAGTGAGCTCTGCGTGAATCTCGAGGTGTCAGAGGCATGTGAGGCATTCCGTCGAAAGAAGTCGGGGACCTAGGGCTTTCTCTAGGGACTCCACAGGTGGTTCAGACATCCCTTCACCCTGTGAGATGAAAGACTAGACAGTTTTCAGCCACTGCAAGGAAACCCGGCCTCCATTCGAGTCAGGGCTTCTCGGTGTATATGCCCATTGAGGCAGCAATCTCAGGGTCCCTCCCTCATAACTATTGCTGAGGGAAGCCTCCTCTTGAGGGGCTGGTGGAAAGTTGGCCTGCGTCATGAGTCTAAGCCAGGGAATCAGCTCTCATCTCGAGGCAATTTGGGGTACATGGAACAGTTTTCGAGTTGCTCTGCTGAACATGGTATTCCTCTAGACTTTGCCCGTTGTTCTCGGGGAACCTCTGGAGTTGCCTAAAGGGAGTCAAGCCTCAGGTGGTGTTTGATGGGGAACGGGGGATGACTCTGGAGTCAATGCAGGGGAAGCGGGCCTCATCTCGATTTGATTTGGGGCCCATGAAGCTCCTTCACGAAGCTGGTGTGACCTCAGCGTCCCTCTCTCCTTGTGACAGTGTTTTTGCGGATTGTCTCGATATCCATCAAGCAAGTCGATGCTCCTGACATGTTTCAGGGGGCTCACGGAATTGCTCTGCATGCAGTGCAGGGGAATCGGGCCTCATCTCGCTTGGAGGGGGAAGTCTCATGGCTTTTCTCGAGTTGCGGCGGGACCTGGGGTACATTCTCGACTTACGGCGGGGATGGCCCTTCAACACTCGTGTTTGTTCAATGAAGTCAGGACTCCTGTCGAGTTACGAGAGACACCTCAGGAGTCTCTTCGAGGCTTCGCAGGGCAAAAGGGACGCTTCTCGAAGTGAATCGGGAGACCCCGGGTCCCTTTTCAGTAGCCACAGGGATACTGGGTTTCCTGTCAATGTTCAAGAGGAGTCAGGCTCCGTCAAATTTTGAAGCAGTGAGCTCTGCGTGCCTCTCGAGGTGGCTGAGGCCTGTGAGGTATTCCGTCGAAAGACGTCGGGGACCTAGGGCTTTCTCTAGGGACTCCACAGGTAGTGCAGACATCCCTTCACCTTGTGAGATGAAATACTAGACAGTGTTCAAGCCACTGCAAGGAAACCCGGCCTCCATTCGAGTCAGGGCTTCTCGGTGTATATGCCCATTGAGGCAGCAATCTCCGGGTCCCTCGCTCATACCTTTTCGCTAGAGGAGAAGCATCTCCTCTTTTTGTGGAAAGTTGGCCTACCTTTTGCTTGAGAGAAGCCTCCTCTTGAGGGGCTTGTGGAAAGTTTGGCCTACGTCTTGAGTCTAAGCCAGGGAATCAGCTCTCATCTCGAGGCAATTTGGGGTACACGGAGCAGTCCTCGAGTTGCTCTGCTGAACTTAGTATTCCTCTAGACTTGGCCCGTTGTTCTCGGGGAACCTCTGGAGTTGCCTAAAGGGAGTCAAGCCTCAGGTCGTGTTTGATGGGGAACGGGGGATGGCTCTGGAGTCAATTCAGGGGAAGCGCGCCTCATCTCGAGTTGATTTCGGGCCCGTGGAGCTCCTTGGCGATGCTGGTGTGACCTCAGGGTCCCTCTCTACTTGCGACAGTGTTTTTGCGGATTGTCTCCACATCCATCAAGCAAGTCGAGGCTCCTGACATGTGTCAGGGGGCTCACGGATTTGCTCTGCATGCAGTGCAGGGGAATCGGGCCTCATCTCGCTTGGAGGGGGAAGTCTCATCGTTTTTCTCGAGTTGCGGCGGGGACCTGGGGTACATTCTCGACTTACGGCGGGGATGGCCCTTCAACACTCGTGTTTGTTCAACGAAGTCAGGACTCCTGTCGAGTTACAAGGGACACCTCAGGAGTCTCTTCGAGGCTTGGCAGGGCAAAAGGGACGCTTCTCGAGGTGAGTCGGGTGAAAATGGGTCCCTTTTCAGTAGCCACAGGGATACTGGGATTCCTGTCAATGTTCAAGAAGAGTCAGGCTCCGTCAAATTTTGAAGCAGTGAGCTCTGAGTGTCTCTCGAGGTGTCAGAGGCATGTGAGGCATTCCGTCGAAAGGATTCCGGGACCTAGGGCTTTCTCTAGGGACTCCACAGGTGGTGCAGACATCCCTTTACCTATTGAGATGAAAGACTAGATTGTATTCAAGACACTGCAAGGAAACCCGGCCTCCTTTCCAGTCAGGGCTTCTCTGTGTATATGCCCATTGAGGCAGCAATCTCAGGTTCCCCCCTCATACCTATTACTGAGAGTATCCTCCTCTTGAGAGGCTTGTGGAAAGTTGGCCTACGTCTTGAGTCTAAGCCTGGGAATCAGCTCTCATCTCGAGGCAATTTGGGGTACACGGAGCAGACCTCGAGTTGCTCTTCTGAACCTGGTATTCCTCTTGACTTGGCCCGTTTTTCTCTGGGATCCTCTGGAGTTGCCTAAACGAAGTGAAGCCACAGCTCCTGATGGATGGGGAATGGGGGATGGCTCTGGAGTCAATGCAGGGGAAGCGGGCCTCATCTCAAGTTGATTTGGGGCCCATGGAACTCCTTCGCTATGCTGGTGTGACCTCAGGATCCCTCTCTACTTGTGACAGTGTTTTTGCGGATTGTCTCGACATCCATCAAGCAAGTCGCGGCTCCTGACATGTTTCAGGGGGCTCACGGAATTGCTCTGCATGCAGTGCAGGGGAATCGGGTCTCATCTCGCTTGGAGGGGAAAATCTCATTGTTTTTCTCGAGTTGCGGCTGGGACCTGGGGTACATTCTCGACTTATGGCGGGGATGGCCCTTCAACCCTCCTGTTTGTTCTACGAAGTCAGGACTCCTGTCGAGTTATGAGGGACACCTTAGGAGTCTCTTCGAGGCCTGGCAGGGCAAAAGAGACGCTTATCGAGGTGAGTCGGGAGACCCAGGGTCCCTTTTCAGTAGCCACAGGGATACTGCGATTCCTGTCAATGTTCAAGAGGAGTCAGGCTCCGTCAAATTTGGAAGCAGTGAGCTCTGCCTGCCTCTCGACGTGTCAGAGGCATGTGAGGCTTTCCGTCGAAAGAAGTCGGGGATCTAGGGCTTTCTCTAGGGACTCCACAGGTGGTGTAGACATCCCTTTTACTATTGAGATGAAAGACTAGATTGTATTCAAGACACTGCAAGGAAACCCGGCCTCCTTTCGAGTCAGGGCTTCTCGGTGTATATGCCCATTGAGGCAGCAATCTCAGGGTCCCTCCCTCATACCCATTACTGAGAAGCCTCCTCTTGAGGGGCTTGTGGAAAGTTGGCCTACGTCTTGAGTCTAAGCCAGGGAATCAGCTCTCATCTCGAGGCAATTTGGTATACATGGAGCAGTCCTCGAGTTGCTCTACTGAACTTGGTATTCCTCTATACTTGGCCCGTTGTTTTCGGGGATTCTCTGGAGTTGCAAAAACGGAGTGAAGCCTCAGCTCCTGTTTGTTGGGGAAACGGGGATGGCTCTGGAGTCAATGCAGGGGAAGCGGGCCTCATCTCGAGTTGTTTTGGGGCCCATGGAGCTCCTTCGCTATGCTGGTGTGACGTCAGGATCCCTCTCTACTTGTGACAGTGTTTTTGCGGATTGTCTCGACATCCATCAAGCAAGTCGAGGCTCCTGACATGTTTCAGGGGGCTCACGGAATTGCTCTGCATGCAGTGCAGGGGAATCGGGCCTCATCTCGCATGGAAGGGGAAGTCTCATGATTTTTCTCGAGTTCCGGCTGGGACCTGGGATACATTCTCGACTTGCGGCGGGGATGGCCCTTCAACCCTCCTGTTTGTTCTACCAAGTCAGGACTCCTGTCGAGTTATGAGGGACACATCAGGAGTCTCTTCGACGCTTAGCAGGGCAAAAGGGACGCTTCTCGAGGTGAGTCGGGAGACCAGGGTCCCTTTCCAGTAGCCACAGGGATACTGGGATTCCTGTCAATGTTCAAGAGGAGTCAGGCTCCGTCAAATTTTGAAGCAGTGAGCTCTGCGTGCCTTCCAGGTGGCAGAGGCATGTGAGGCATTCCGTTGGAAGGAGTCGGGGACCTAGGGCTTTCTATAGGGACTCCACAGGTGGTTCAGACATCCCTTCACCCTGTGAGATGAAAGACTAGACAGTTTTCAAACCACTGCAAGGAAACCCGGCCTCCATTCGAGTCAGGGCTTCTCGGTGTATATGCCCATTGAGGCAGCAATCTCAGGGTCCCTCCCTCATAACTATTGCTGAGGGAAGCCTCCTCTTGAGGGGCTGGTGTAAAGTTGGCCTGCATCATGAGTCTAAGCCAGGGAATCAGCTCTCATCTCGAGGCAATTTGGGATACACGGAGCAGTCCTCCAGTTGCTCTGCTGAACTTGGTATTCCTCTAGACTTGGCCCGTTGTTTTCCGGGAACCTCTGGAGTGGCCTAAAGGCAGTCAAGCCTCAGGTCGTGTTTCATGGGGAACTGGGGATGGCTCTGGAGTCAATGCAGGGGAAGCGGACCTCATCTCGAGTTGATTTGTGGTCCATGGAGCTCCTTTGCGATGCTGGTGTTACCACAGTTTCCCTCTCTACTTGTGACAGTGTTTTTTTACGGATGGTCTCGACATCCATCAAGCAAGTAGAGGCTCCTGACATGTTTCAGGGGGCTCACGGAATGGCTCTGCATGCAGTTCAGGGGAATCAGACCTCATCTCGCTTGGAGGGGAAAGTCTCATGGTTTTTCTCGAGTTGCGGCGGGGACCTGGGGTACATTCTCGACTTACGGCGGGGATGGCCCTTCAACACTCGTGTTTGTTCAACGAAGTCAGGACTCCTGTGGAGTTACCAGGGACACCTCAGGAGTCTCTTCGAGGCTTGGAAGGGCAAAAGGGACACTTCTCGAGGTGAATCGGGAGACCCAGTGTCCCTTTCCAGTAGCCACAGGGATACTGGGTTTCCTGTCAATGTTCAAGAGGATTCAGGCTTCGTCAAATTTTGAAGCAGTGAGCTCTGCGTGCCACTCGAGGTGTCAGAGTCATGTGAGGCATTCCGTCGAAAGGAGTCGGGGACCTAGGGCTTTCTCTAGGGACTCCACAGGTGGTGCAGACATCCCTTCACCTTGTGAGATGAAAGAATAGACTGTATTCAAGCCACTGCAAGGAAACCCGACCTCTTTTCGAGTCAGGGCTTCTCGGTGTATATGCCCATTGAGGCAGCATTCTCCGGGTCCCTCCCTCATACCTATTGCTGAGAGAAGCCTCCTCATGAGGGGCTTGTGGAAAGTTGGCCTACGTCTTGAGTCTAAGCCAGGGAATCAGCTCTCATCTCGAGGCAATTTGGGGTACACGGAACAGTTTTCCAGTTGCTCTGCTGAACATGGTATTCCTCTAAACTTGGCCCGTTGTTCTCGGGAAACCTCTGGAGTTGCCTAATGGGAGTCAAGCCTCAGGTGGTGTTTGATGGGGAACGGGGGATGACTCTGGAGTCAATACAGGGGAAGCGGGCCTCATCTCGATTTGATTTGGGGCCCATGAAGCTTCTTCGCGATGCTGGTGTGACCTCAGCGTCCTCTCTCATTGTGACAGTGTTTTTGCGGATTGTCTCGATATCCATCAAGCAAGTCAAGGCTCCAGACATGTTTCAGGGGGCTCACGGAATTGCTCTGCATGCAGTGCAGGGGAATCGGGCCTCATCTCGCTTGGAGGGGGAAGTCTCATCGTTTTTCTCGAGTTGCGGCGGGACCTGGGGTACATTCTCGACTTACGGCGGGGATGGCCCTTCAACACTCGTGTTTGTTCAACGAAGTCAGGACTCCTGTCGAGTTACGAGAGAAACCTCAGGAGTCTCTTCGAGGCTTGGCAGGGCAAAAGGGACGCTTCTCGAGGTGAATCGGGAGACCCAAGGCCCCTTTACAGTAGCCACAGGGATACTGGGATTCCTGTCAATGTTCAAGAGGAGTCAGGCTCCGTCAAATTTTGAAGCAGTGAGCTCTGTGTGCCTCTCGAGGTTGCTGAGGCCTGTGAGGTATTCCGTCGAAAAAAGTCGGGGACCTAGGGCTTTCTCTAGGGACTCCACAGGTAGTGCAGACATCCCTTCACCTTGTGAGATGAAATATTAGACAGTGTTCAAGCCACTGCAAGGAAACCCGGCCTCCATTCGAGTCAGGGCTTCTCGGTGTATATGCCCATTGAGGCAGCATTCTCCGGGTCCCTCCCTCATACCTTTTGCTGAGAGAAGCCTCCTCATGAGGGGCTTGTGGAAAGTTGGCCTACGTCTTGAGTCTAAGCCAGGGAATCAGCTCTCATCTCTAGGAAAATTGGGGTACACGGAGCAGTCCTCGAGTTGCTCTGCTGAACTTAATATTTCTCTAGACTTGGCCCGTTGTTCTCGGGGAACCTCTGGAGTTGCCTAAAGGTAGTCAAGCCTAAGGTCGTGTTTGATGTGGAACGGGGGATGGCTCTGGAGTCAATTCAGGGGAAGCGGGCCTCATCTCGAGTTGATTTCGGGCCCGTGGAGCTCCTTGGCGATGCTGGTGTCACCTCAGGGTCCCTCTCTACTTGTGACAGTGTTTTTGCGGATTGTGTCCACATCCATCAAGCAAGTCGAGGCTCCTGACATGTGTCAGTGGGCTCACGGAATTGCTCTGCATGCAGTGCAGGGGAATCGGGCCTCATCTCGCTTGGAGGGGGAAGTCGCATGGTTTTTCTCAGGTTGCGGCGGGGACCTGGGGTACATTCTCGACTTACGGCGGGGATAGCACTTCAACACTCGTGTTTGTTCAACGAAGTCAGGACTCCTGTCGAGTTACGAGGGACACCTCAGGAGTCTCTTCGAGGCTCGGCAGGGCAAAAGGGACGCTTCTCGAGGTGAGTCGGGAGACCCAGGGTCCCTTTCCAGTAGTCACAGGGATACTGGGATTCCTGTCAATGTACAAGAGGAGTCAGGCTCCGTCAAATTTTGAAGTAGTGAGCTCTGCATGCCTCTCGAGGTGTCAGAGGCATGTGAGACATTCCGTCGAAAGGAGTCGGGGATCTAGGGCTTTCTCTAGGGACTCCACAGATGGTGCAGACATCCCTTTACATTGTGAGATGAAAAACTAGACTGTGTTTAAGCCACTGCAAAAAAACCTGGCCTCCTTTCGAGTCAGGGCTTCTCCGTGTATATGCTCATTTAGGCAGCAATCTGAGGGTCCCTCCCTCATACCTATTGCTGAGAAGCCTCCTCTTGAGGGGCTAGTGGAAAGTTGGCCTATGTCTTGAGTCTAAGCCAGGGGATCAGCTCTCATCTCGAGGCAATTTGGTGTACACGGCGCAGTCCTCGAGTTGCTCTACTGAACTTGGTATTCCTCTAGACTTGGCCCGTTGTTCTCGGGGAACCTCTGGAGTTGCCTAAAGGGAGTCAAGCCTCAGGTCCTGTTTGATTGAGAATGGGGGATGGCTCTGGAATCAATGCAGGGGAAGCGGGCCTCATCTCGAGTTGTTTTGGGGCCCATGGTGCTCCGGCGCGATGCTGGTGTGACCTCAGGATCCATCTCTACTTGTGACAGTGTTTTTGCGGATTGTCTCAACATCCATCAAGCAAGTCGAGGCTCCTGACATGTTTCAGGGGGCTCACGGAATTTCTCTGCCTGCAGTGCAGGGGAATCGGGCCACATCTCGCTTGAAGGGGGAAGTCTCATGGTTTTTCTCGAGTTACGGCGGATCAGGGGTACAATCTCTACTTACGGGGGGGATGGCCCTTCAACCCTCCTGTTTGTTCTACGAAGTCAGGACTCCTGTCGCGTTATGAGGGACACCTCAGGAGTTTCTTCAAGGCTTGGCAGGGCAAAAGGGATGCTTCTCGAGGTGAGTCGGGAGACCCAGGGTCACTTTCCATTAGCCACAGGGATACTGTGATTCCTGTCAATGTTCAAGAGGAGTCAGGCTTCGTCAAATTTTGAAACAGTGAGCTCTGCCTGCCTCTCGAGAAGGCAGAGGCATGTGAGGCATTCCGTTGAAAGGAGTCGGGTACCTAGGGCTTTCTCTAGGGACTCCACAGGTGGTTCAGACATCCCTTCACCTTGTGAGATAAAAGACTAGACAGTTTTCAAGCCACTGCAAGGAAACACGGCCTCCTTTCGAGTCAGGGCTTCTCGGTGTATATGTCCATTGAGGCAGCAATCTCAGGTTCCCTCCCTCATAACTATTGGTGAGGGAAGCCTCCTCTTGATGGGCTGGTGGAAAGTTGGCCTATGTCTTGAGTCTAAGCCAGGGTATCAGCTCTCATCTCGAGGTAATTTGTGATACACGGAGCAGTCCTCGAGTTGCTCTGCTGAACTTGGTATTCCTCTAGACTTGGCCTGTTGTTCTCTTGGAACCTCTGGAGTGGCCTAAAGGGAGTCAATCCTCAGGTCGTGTTTGATGGGGAACGGGGGATGGCTCTGGAGTCAATGCAGGGGAAGCGGGCCGCATCTCGAGTTGATTTAAGGCCCATGGAGCTCCTTTGCGATGCTGGTGTGACCTCAGGGTCCCTCTCTACTTGTGACAGTGTTTTCGGGATTGTGTCGACATCCATCAAGGAAGTCGAGGCTCCTGACATGTTTCAGGGGGCTCAAGAAATTGCTCTGTATGTAGTTCAGGGGAATCGGACCTCATCTCGCTTGGAGGGGGAAGTCTCATGGTTTTTCTCGAGTTGCGTCAGGGACCTGGGGTACATTCTCGACTTACGGCGGGGATGGCCCTTCAACACTCGTGTTTGTTCAACGAAGTCAGGACTCCTGTCGAGTTATGAGGCACACCTCAGGAGTCTCTTCGAGGCTTGGCAGGGCAAAAGGGACGCTTCTCGAGGTGAGTCGGGAGACCCAGGGTCCCTTTCCAGTTGCCACAGGGATACTGGGATTCCTGTCAATGTTCAAGAGGAGTCAGTCTCCGTCAAATTTTGAAGCAGTGAGCTATGCTTGCCTCTCGAGGTGGCTGAGGCCTGTGAAGCATTCCGTCGAAAAAAGTCGTAGACCTAGGGCTTTCTCTAGGGAATCCACAGGTGGTGCAGACATCCTTTCACCTTGTGAGATGAAAGACTAGACTGTTTTCAAGCCACTGCAAGGAAACCCGGCCTCCTTTCGAGTCAGGGCTTCTCGGTGTATATGCCCATTGAGGCAGCAATCTCAGGGTCCCTCGCTCATACCTATTGCTGAGAGAAGCCTCCTCTTGAGGGGCTTGTGAAAAGATGGCCTACGTCTTGAGTCTAAGCCAGGGAATCAGCTCTCATCTCGAGGCAATTTGGGGTACATGGAGCAGTCCTCGAGTTGCTCTGCTGAACTTGGTATTCCTCTAGACTTGGCCCGTTGTTCTCTGGGAACCTCTGGAGTTGCCTAAAGGAAGTCAAGCCTCAGGTCGGGTTTGATGGGGAACGGGGGATAGCTCTGGAGTCAATGCAGGGGAAGCAGGCCTCATCTCGAGTTGATTTTGGGCCCATGGAGCTCCTTGGCGATGCTGGTGTGACCTCAGGGTCCCTCTCTACTTGTGACAGTGTTTTTGCGGATTGTCTCAACATCCATCAAGCAAGTCGAGGCTCCTGACATGTTTCAGGGTGTGCACGGAATTGCTCTGCATGCAGTGCAGGGGAATCGGGCCTCATCTCGCTTGAAGGGGGAAGTCTCATGGTTTTTCTCGAGTTGCGGCGGGACCTGGGTTACAATCACTACTTACGGCGGGGATGGCCCTTCAACCCTCCTGTTTGTTCTACGAAGTCAGGACTTCTGTCGAGTTATGAGGGACACCTCAGGAGTTTCTTCGAGGCTTGGCAGGGCAAAAGGGACGCTTCTCGAGGTGAGTCGGGAGACCCAGGGTCACTTTCCAGTAGCCACAGGGATACTGGGATTTCTGTCAATGTTCAAGAGGAGTCAGGCTCCGTCAAATTTTGAAGCAGTGAGCTCTGCGTGCCTCTCGAGGTGGCAGAGGCATGTGAGGCATTCCGTCGAAAGGAGTCGGGGACCTAGGGCTTTCTCTAGGGACTCCACAGGTGGTTCAGACATCCCTTCACCTTGTGAGATGAAAGACTAGACTGTATTCAAGCCACTGCAAGGAAACCCGGCCTCCTTTCGAGTCAGGGCTTCTCGGTGTATATGCCCATTGAGGCAGCAATCTCAGGGTCCCTCTCTGCAACCTATTGCTGAGAGAAGCCTCCTTTGAGGAGCTTGTGGAAAGTTGGCCTACGTCTTGAGTCTAAGCCAGGGAATCAGCTCTCATCTGGAGGCAATTTTGGGTACAAGGAGCAGTTCTCGAGTTGCTCTGTTGAACTTGGTATTCCTCTAGAATTGGCCCGTTGTTCTCGGGGAACTTCTGGAGTTGCCTAAAGGGAGTCAAGCCTCAGGTCGTGTTTGATGGGGACCGGGGAATGGCTCTGGAGTCAATGCAGGGGAAGCAGGCCTCATCTCGACTTGATTTGGGGCCCATGGAGCTCCTTCGTGATGCTGGTGTGATCTCAGGGTCCCTCTCTACTTGTGACAGTGTTTTTGCGGACTGTCTCGACATCCATCAAGCAAGTCGAGGCTCCTGACATGTTTCAGGGGGCTCACGGAATTGCTCTGCATGCAGTGCAGGGGAATCGGGCCTCATCTCGCTTGGAGGGGGAAGTCTCATGGTTTTTTCCTCGAGTTGCGGCGGGGACCTGGGGTACATTCTCGACTTACGGGGGGGATGGCCCTTCAACCCTCGTGTTTGTTCAACGAAATCAGGACTCCTGTCGAGTTACGAGGGACACCTCAGGAGTCTCTTCGAGGCTTGGCAGGGCAAAAGGGACGCTTCTCGAGGTGAGTCGGGAGACCCAGGGTCCCTTTCCAGTAGCCACAGGGATACTGGGATTCCTGTCAATGTTCAAGAGGAGTCAGGCTCCGTCAAATTTTGAAGCAGTGAGCTCTGCGTGCCTCTCGAGGTGTCAGAGGCATGTGAGGCATTCCGTCGAAAGGAGTCGGGGACCTAGGGCTTTCTCTAGGGACTCCACAGGTGGTGCAGACATCCCTTCACCTTGTGAGATGAAAGACTAGACTGTATTCAAGCCACTGCAAGGAAACGGCCTCCTTTTGAGTCAGGGCTTCTCGGTGTATATGCCCATTGAGGCAGCAATCTCAGGGTCCCTCCCTCATACTATTGCTGAGGGAAAGCCTCCTCTTGAGGGGCTTGTGGAAAGTTGGCCTACGTCTTGAGTCTAAGCCAGGGAATCAGCTCTCATCTCGAGGCAATTTGGGGTACACGGAGCAGACCTCGAGTTGCTCTGCTGAACATGGTATTCCTCTAGACTTGGCCCGTTTTTCTCGGGGAACCTCTGGAGTTGCCTAAAGGGAGTCAAGCCTCAGGTGGTGTTTGATGGGGAACGGGGGATGGCTCTGGAGTCAATGCAGGGGAAGCGGGCCTCATCTCGAGTTGATTTGGGGCCCATGGAGCTCCTTCGCGATGCTGGTGTGACCTCAGGTCCCTCTCTACTTGTGACAGTGTTTTTTGCGGATTGTCTCGACATCCATCAAGCAAGTCGAGGCTCCTGACATGTTTCAGGGGGCTCACGGAATTGCTCTGCATGCAGTGCAGGGGAATCGGGCCTCATCTCGCTTGGAGGGGAAGTCTCATGGTTTTCTCGAGTTGCGGCGGGACCTGGGGTACATTCTCGACTTACGGCGGGGATGGCCCTTCAACACTCGTGTTTGTTCAACGAAGTCAGGACTCCTGTCGAGTTACGAGGGACACCTCAGGAGTCTCTTTCGAGGCTTGGCAGGGCAAAAGGGACGCTTCTCGAGGTGAGTCGGGAGACCCAGGGTCCCTTTCCAGTAGCCACAGGGATACTGGGATTCCTGTCAATGTTCAAGAGGAGTCAGGCTCCGTCAAATTTTGAAGCAGTGAGCTCTGCGTGCCTCTCGAGGTGTCAGAGGCATGTGAGGCATTCCGTCGAAAGGAAGTCGGGGACCTAGGGCTTTCTCTAGGGACTCCACAGGTGGTGCAGACATCCCTTCACCTTGTGAGATGAAAGACTAGACTGTATTCAAGCCACTGCAAGGAAACCCGGCCTCCTTTCGAGTCAGGGCTTCTCGGTGTATATGCCCATTGAGGCAGCAATCTCAGGTCCCTCCCTCATACCTATTACTGAGAGAAGCCTCCTCTTGAGGGGCTTGTGGAAAGTTGGCCTACGTCTTGAGTCTAAGCCAGGGAATCAGCTCTCATCTCGAGGCAATTTGGGGTACACGGAGCAGTCCTCGAGTTGCTCTTCTGAACTTGGTATTCCTCTAGACTTGGCCCGTTTTTCTCGGGGAACCTCTGGAGTTGCCTAAACGGAGTGAAGCCTCAGCTCCTGTTTGATGGGGAACGGGGGATGGCTCTGGAGTCAATGCAGGGGAAGCGGGCCTCATCTCGAGTTGATTTGGGGCCCATGGAGCTCCTTCGCTATGCTGGTGTGACCTCAGGATCCCTCTCTACTTGTGACAGTGTTTTGCGGATTGTCTCGACATCCATCAAGCAAGTCGAGGCTCCTGACATGTTTCAGGGGGCTCACGGAATTGCTCTGCATGCAGTGCAGGGGAATCGGGTCTCATCTCGCTTGGAGGGGAAGTCTCATGGTTTTTCTCGAGTTGCGGCGGGGACCTGGGGTACATTCTCGACTTACGGCGGGGATGGCCCTTCAACCCTCCTGTTTGTTCTACGAAGTCAGGACTCCTGTCGAGTTATGAGGGACACCTCAGGAGTCTCTTCGAGGCTTGGCAGGGCAAAAGGACGCTTCTCGAGGTGAGTCGGGAGACCCAGGGTCCCTTTCCAGTAGCCACAGGGATACTGGGATTCCTGTCAATGTTCAAGAGGAGTCAGGCTCCGTCAAATTTTGAAGCAGTGAGCTCTGCGTGCCTCTCGAGGTGTCAGAGGCATGTGAGGCATTCCGTCGAAAGGAGTCGGGGACCTAGGGCTTTCTCTAGGGACTCCACAGGTGGTGCAGACATCCCTTCACCCTGTGAGATGAAAGACTAGACTGTTATCAAGCCACTGCAAGGAAACCCGGCCTCCTTTCGAGTCAGGGCTTCTCGGTGTATATGCCCATTGAGGCAGCAATCTCAGGGTCCCTCCCTCATACCTATTGCTGAGAGAAGCCTCCTCTTGAGGGGCTTGTGGAAAGTTGGCCTACGTCTTGAGTCTAAGCCAGGGGAATCAGCTCTCATCTCGAGGCAATTTGGGTACACGGAGCAGTCCTCGAGTTGCTCTGCTGAACTTGGTATTCCTCTAGACTTGGCCCGTTGTTTTCGGGGAACCTCTGGAGTTGCCTAAAGGGAGTCAAGCCTCAGGTCGTGTTTGATGGGGAACGGGGATGGCTCTGGAGTCAATGCAGGGGAAGCGGGCCTCATCTCGAGTTGATTTGGGGCCCATGGAGCTCCTTCGCGATGCTGGTGTGACCTCAGGGTCCCTCTCTACTTGTGACAGTGTTTTTGCGGATTGTCTCGACATCCATCAAGCAAGTCGAGGCTCCTGACATGTTTCAGGGGGCTCACGGAATTGCTCTGCATGCAGTGCAGGGGAATCGGGCCTCATCTCGCTTGGAGGGGGAAGTCTCATGGTTTTTCTCGAGTTGCGGCGGGGACCTGGGGTACATTCTCGACTTACGGCGGGGATGGCCCTTAACCCTCGTGTTTGTTCAACGAAGTCAGGACTCCTGTCGAGTTACGAGGGACACCTCAGGAGTCTCTTCGAGGCTTGGCAGGGCAAAAGGGACGCTTCTCGAGGTGAGTCGGGAGACCAGGGTCCCTTTCCAGTAGCCACAGGGATACTGGGATTCCTGTCAATGTTCAAGAGGAGTCAGGCTCCGTCAAATTTTGAAGCAGTGAGCTCTGCGTGCCTCTCGAGGTGTCAGAGGCATGTGAGGCATTCCGTCGAAAGGAGTCGGGGACCTAGGGCTTTCTCTAGGGACTCCACAGGTGGTGCAGACATCCCTTCACTTGTGAGATGAAAGACTAGACTGTATTCAAGCCACTGCAAGGAAACCCGGCCTCCTTTCGAGTCAGGGCTTCTCGGTGTATATGCCCATTGAGGCAGCAATCTCAGGGTCCCTCCCTCATACCTATTGCTGAGAGAAGCCTCCTCTTGAGGGGCTTGTGGAAAGGTGGCCTACGTCTTGAGTCTAAGCCAGGGAATCAGCTCTCATCTCGAGGCAATTTGGGGTACACGGAGCAGTCCTCGAGTTGCTCTGCTGAACTTGGTATTCCTCTAGACTTGGCCCGTTGTTCTCGGGGAACCTCTGGAGTTGCCTAAAGGGAGTCAAGCCTCAGGTCGTGTTTGATGGGGAACGGGGGATGGCTCTGGAGTCAATGCAGGGGAAGCGGCCTCATCTCGAGTTGATTTGGGGCCCATGGAGCTCCTTCGCGATGCTGGTGTGACCTCAGGGTCCCTCTCTACTTGTGACAGTGTTTTTTGCGGATTGTCTCGACATCCATCAAGCAAGTCGAGGCTCCTGACATGTTTCAGGGGGCTCACGGAATGCTCTGCATGCAGTGCAGGGGAATCGGGCCTCATCTCGCTTGGAGGGGGAAGTCTCATGGTTTTTCTCGAGTTGCGGCGGGGACCTGGGGTACATTCACGACTTACGGCGGGGGTGGCCCTTCAACCCTCGTGTTTGTTCAACGAAGTCAGGACTCCTGTCGAGTTACGAGGGACACCTCAGGAGTCTCTTCGAGGCTTGGCAGGGCAAAAGGACGCTTCTCGAGGTGAGTCGGGAGACCCAGGGTCCCTTTCCAGTAGCCACAGGGATACTGGGATTCCTGTCAATGTTCAAGAGGAGTCAGGCTCCGTCAAATTTTGAAGCAGTGAGCTCTGCGTGCCTCTCGAGGTGTCAGAGGCATGTGAGGCATTCCGTCGAAAGGAGTCGGGGACCTAGGGCTTTCTCTAGGGACTCCACAGGTGGTGCAGACATCCCTTCACCTTGTGAGATGAAAGACTAGACTGTATTCAAGCCACTGCAAGGAAACCCGGCCTCCTTTCGAGTCAGGGCTTCTCGGTGTATATGCCCATTGAGGCAGCAATCTCAGGGTCCCTCCCTCATACCTATTGCTGAGAGAAGCCTCCTCTTGAGGGGCTTGTGGAAAGTGGCCTACGTCTTGAGTCTAAGCCAGGGAATCAGCTCTCATCTCGAGGCAATTTGGGGTACACGGAGCAGTCTCGAGTTGCTCTGCTGAACTTGGTATTCCTCTAGACTTTGGCCCGTTGTTCTCGGGGAACCTCTGGAGTTGCCTAAAGGGAGTCAAGCCTCAGGTCGTGTTTGATGGGAACGGGGATATCCCTGGAGTCAATGCAGGGGAAGCAGGCCTCATCTCGAGTTGATTTGGGGCCCATGGAGCTCCTTCGCGATGCTGGTGTGACCTCAGGGTCCCTCTCTACTTGTGACAGTGTTTTTGCGGACTGTCTCGACATCCATCAAGCAAGTCGAGGCTCCTGACATGTTTCAGGGGGCTCACGGAATTGCTCTGCATGCAGTGCAGGGGAATCGGGCCTCATCTCGCTTGGAGGGGGAAGTCTCATGGTTTTTTCTCGAGTTGCGGCGGGGACCTGGGTACATTCTCGACTTACGGCGGGGATGGCCCTTCAACCCTCGTGTTTGTTCAACGAAGTCAGGACTCCTGTCGAGTTACGAGGGACACCTCAGGAGTCTCTTCGAGGCTTGGCAGGGCAAAAGGGACGCTTCTTGAGGTGAGTCGGGAGACCCAGGGTCCCTTTCCAGTAGCCACAGGGATACTGGATTTCCTGTCAATGTTCAAGAGGAGTCAGGCTCCGTCAAATTTTGAAGCAGTGAGCTCTGCGTGCCTCTCGAGGTGTCAGAGGCATGTGAGGCATTCCGTCGAAAGGAGTCGGGGGACCTAGGGCTTTCTCTAGGGACTCCACAGGTGGTGCAGACATCCCTTCACCTTGTGAGATGAAAGACTAGACTGTATTCAAGCCACTGCAAGGAAACCCGGCCTCCTTTCGAGTCAGGGCTTCTCGGTGTATATGCCCATTGAGGCAGCAATCTCAGGGTCCCTCCCTCATACCTATTGCTGAGAGAAGCCTCCTCTTGAGGGGCTTGTGGAAAGGTGGCCTACGTCTTGAGTCTAAGCCAGGGAATCAGCTCTCATCTTGAGGCAATTTGGGTACACGGAGCAGTCCTCGAGTTGCTCTGCTGAACTTGGTATTCCTCTAGACTTGGCCCGTTGTTCTCGGGGAACCTCTGGAGTTGCCTAAAGGGAGTCAAGCCTCAGGTCGTGTTTGATGGGAATGGGGGATGGCTCTGGAGTCAATGCAGGGGAAGCGGGCCTCATCTCGAGTTGATTTGGGGCCCATGGAGCTCCTTCGCGATGCTGGTGTGACCTCAGGGTCCCTCTCTACTTGTGACAGTGTTTTTGCGGACTGTCTCGACATCCATCAAGCAAGTCGAGGCTCCTGACATGTTTCAGGGGGCTCACGGAATTGCTCTGCATGCAGTGCAGGGGAATCGGGCCTCATCTCGCTTGGAGGGGGAAGTCTCATGGTTTTTCTCGAGTTGCGGCGGGGACCTGGGTACATTCTCGACTTACGGCGGGGATGGCCCTTCAACCCTCGTGTTTGTTCAACGAAGTCAGGACTCCTGTCGAGTTACGAGGGACACCTCAGGAGTCTCTTCGAGGCTTGGCAGGGCAAAAGGGACGCTTCTCGAGGTGAGTCGGGAGACCCAGGGTCCCTTTCCAGTAGCCACAGGGATACTGGGATTCCTGTCAATGTTCAAGAGGAGTCAGGCTCCGTCAAATTTTGAAGCAGTGAGCTCTGCGTGCCTCTCGAGGTGTCAGAGGCATGTGAGGCATTCCGTCGAAAGGAGTCGGGGACCTAGGGCTTTCTCTAGGGACTCCACAGGTGGTGCAGACATCCCTTCACCTTGTGAGATGAAAGACTAGACTGTATTCAAGCCACTGCAAGGAAACCCGGCCTCCTTTCGAGTCAGGGCTTCTCGGTGTATATGCCCATTGAGGCAGCAATCTCAGGGTCCCTCCCTCATACCTATTGCTGAGAGAAGCCTCCTCTTGAGGGGCTTGTGGAAAGGTGGCCTACGTCTTGAGTCTAAGCCAGGGAATCAGCTCTCATCTCGAGGCAATTTGGGGTACACGGAGCAGTCCTCGAGTTGCTCTGCTGAACTTGGTACTCCTCTAGACTTGGCCCGTTGTTCTCGGGGAACCTCTGGAGTTGCCTAAAGGGAGTCAAGCCTCAGGTCGTGTTTTATGGGGAACGGGGGATGGCTCTGGAGTCAATGCAGGGGAAGCGGGCCTCATCTCGAGTTGATTTGGGGCCCATGGAGCTCCTTCGCGATGCTGGTGTGACCTCAGGGTCCCTCTCTACTTGTGACAGTGTTTTTGCGGACTGTCTCGACATCCATCAAGCAAGTCGAGGCTCCTGACATGTTTCAGGGGGCTCACGGAATTGCTCTGCATGCAGTGCAGGGGAATCGGGCCTCATCTCGCTTGGAGGGGGAAGTCTCATGGTTTTTCTCGAGTTGCGGCGGGGACCTGGGTACATTCTCGACTTACGGCGGGGATGGCCCTTCAACCCTCGTGTTTGTTCAACGAAGTCAGGACTCCTGTCGAGTTACGAGGGACACCTCAGGAGTCTCTTCGAGGCTTGGCAGGGCAAAAGGGACGCTTCTCGAGGTGAGTCGGGAGACCCAGGGTCCCTTTCCAGTAGCCACAGGGATACTGGGATTACTGTCAATGTTCAAGAGGAGTCAGGCTCCGTCAAATTTTGAAGCAGTGAGCTCTGCGTGCCTCTCGAGGTGTCAGAGGCATGTGAGGCATTCCGTCGAAAGGAGTCGGGGACCTAGGGCTTTCTCTAGGGACTCCACAGGTGGTGCAGACATCCCTTCACATTGTGAGATGAAAGACTAGACTGTATTCAAGCCACTGCAAGGAAACCCGGCCTCCTTTTTCGAGTCAGGGCTTCTCGGTGTATATGCCCATTGAGGCAGCAATCTCAGGGTCCCTCCCTCATACCTATTGCTGAGAGAAAGCCTCCTCTTGAGGGGCTTGTGGAAAGGTGGCCTACGTCTTGAGTCTAAGCCAGGGAATCAGCTCTCATCTCGAGGCAATTTGGGGTACAAGGAGCAGTTCTCGAGTTGCTCTGCTGAACTTGGTATTCCTCTAGACTTGGCCGTTGTTCTCGGAACCTCTGGAGTTGCCTAAAGGGAGTCAAGCCTCAGGTCGTGTTTGATGGGGAACGGGGGATGGCTCTGGAGTCAATGCAGGGGAAGCGGGCCCTCATCTCGAGTTGATTTGGGGCCCATGGAGCTCCTTCGCGATGCTGGTGTGACCTCAGGGTCCCTCTCTACTTGTGACAGTGTTTTTGCGGATTATCTCGACATCCATCAAGCAAGTCGAGGCTCCTGACATGTTTCAGGGGGCTCACGGAATTGCTCTGCATGCAGTGCAGGGGAATCGGGCCTCATCTCGCTTGAAAAGGGAAGTCTCATGGTTTTTCTCGAGTTGCGGCGGGGACCTGGGGTACATTCTCGACTTACGGCAGGGATGGCCCTTCAACCCTCGTGCTTGTTCAACGAAGTCAGGACTCCTGTCGAGTTACGAGGGACACCTCAGGAGTCTCTTCGAGGCTTGGCAGGGCAAAAGGGACGCTTCTCGAGGTGAGTCGGGAGACCCAGGTCCCTTTCCAGTAGCCACAGGATACTGGGATTCCTGTCAATGTTCAAGAGGAGTCAGGCTCCGTCAAATTTTGAAGCAGTGAGCTCTGCGTGCCTCTCGAGGTGTCAGAGGCATGTGAGGCATTCCGTCGAAAGGAGTCGGGGACCTAGGGCTTTCTCTAGGGACTCCACAGGTGGTGCAGACATCCCTTCACCTTGTGAGATGAAAGACTAGACTGTATTCAAGCCACTGCAAGGAAACCCGGCCTCCTTTCGAGTCAGGGCTTCTCGGTGTATATGCCCATTGAGGCAGCAATCTCAGGGTCCCTCCCTCATACCTATTGCTGAGAGAAGCCTCCTCTTGAGGGGCTTGTGGAAAGTTGGCCTACGTCTTGAGTCTAAGCCAGGGAATCAGCTCTCATCTCGAGGCAATTTGGGGTACACGGAGCAGTCCTCGAGTTGCTCTGCTGAACTTGGTACTCCTCTAGACTTGGCCCGTTGTTCTCGGGGAACCTCTGGAGTTGCCTAAAGGGAGTCAAGCCTCAGGTCGTGTTTGATGGGGAACGGGGGATGGCTCTGGAGTCAATGCAGGGGAAGCGGGCCTCATCTCGAGTTGATTTGGGGCCCATGGAGCTCCTTCGCGATGCTGGTGTGACCTCAGGGTCCCTCTCTACTTGTGACAGTGTTTTTGCGGACTGTCTCGACATCCATCAAGCAAGTCGAGGCTCCTGACATGTTTCAGGGGGCTCACGGAATTGCTCTGCATGCAGTGCAGGGGAATCGGGCCTCATCTCGCTTGGAGGGGGAAGTCTCATGGTTTTTCTCGAGTTGCGGCGGGGACCTGGGGTACATTCTCGACTTACGGCGGGGATGGCCCTTCAACCCTCGTGTTTGTTCAACGAAGTCAGGACTCCTGTCGAGTTACGAGGGACACCTCAGGAGTCTCTTCGAGGCTTGGCAGGGCAAAAGGGACGCTTCTCGAGGTGAGTCGGGAGACCCAGGTCCCTTTCCAGTAGCCACAGGGATACTGGGATTCCTGTCAATGTTCAAGAGGAGTCAGGCTCCGTCAAATTTTGAAGCAGTGAGCTCTGCGTGCCTCTCGAGGTGTCAGAGGCATGTGAGGCATTCCGTCGAAAGGAGTCGGGGACCTAGGGCTTTCTCTAGGGACTCCACAGGTGGTGCAGACATCCCTTCACCTTGTGAGATGAAAGACTAGACTGTATTCAAGCCACTGCAAGGAAACCCGGCCTCCTTTCGAGTCAGGGCTTCTCGGTGTATATGCCCATTGAGGCAGCAATCTCAGGGTCCCTCCCTCATACCTATTGCTGAGAGAAGCCTCCTCTTGAGGGGCTTGTGGAAAGGTGGCCTACGTCTTGAGTCTAAGCCAGGAATCAGCTCTCATCTCGAGGCAATTTGGGGTACACGGAGCAGTCCTCGAGTTGCTCTGCTGAACTTGGTATTCCTCTAGACTTGGCCCGTTGTTCTCGGGGAACCTCTGGAGTTGCCTAAAGGGAGTCAAGCCTCAGGTCGTGTTTGATGGGGAACGGGGGATGGCTCTGGAGTCAATGCAGGGGAAGCGGGCCTCATCTCGAGTTGATTTGGGGCCCATGGAGCTCCTTCGCGATGCTGGTGTGACCTCAGGGTCCCTCTCTACTTGTGACAGTGTTTTTGCGGACTGTCTCGACATCCATCAAGCAAGTCGAGGCTCCTGACATGTTTCAGGGGGCTCACGGAATTGCTCTGCATGCAGTGCAGGGGAATCGGGCCTCATCTCGCTTGGAGGGGGAAGTCTCATGGTTTTTCTCGAGTTGCGGCGGGGACCTGGGGTACATTCTCGACTTACGGCGGGGATGGCCCTTCAACCCTCGTGTTTGTTCAACGAAGTCAGGACTCCTGTCGAGTTACGAGGGACACCTCAGGAGTCTCTTCGAGGCTTGGCAGGGCAAAAGGGACGCTTCTCGAGGTGAGTCGGGAGACCCAGGGTCCCTTTCCAGTAGCCCACAGGGATACTGGGATTCCTGTCAATGTTCAAGAGGAGTCAGGCTCCGTCAAATTTTGAAGCAGTGAGCTCTGCGTGCCTCTCGAGGTGTCAGAGGCATGTGAGGCATTCCGTCGAAAGGAGTCGGGGACCTAGGGCTTTCTCTAGGGACTCCACAGGTGGTGCAGACATCCCTTCACCTTGTGAGATGAAAGACTAGACTGTATTCAAGCCACTGCAAGGAAAAGCCGGCCTCCTTTTTCGAGTCAGGGCTTCTCGGTGTATATGCCATTGAGGCAGCAATCTCAGGGTCCCTCCCTCATACCTATTGCTGAGAGAAGCCTCCTCTTGAGGGGCTTGTGGAAAGGTGGCCTACGTCTTGAGTCTAAGCCAGGGAATCAGCTCTCATCTCGAGGCAATTTGGGGTACACGGAGCAGTCCTCGAGTTGCTCTGCTGAACTTGGTACTCCTCTAGACTTGGCCCGTTGTTCTCGGGGAACCTCTGGAGTTGCCTAAAGGGAGTCAAGCCTCAGGTCGTGTTTGATGGGGAACGGGGGATGGCTCTGGAGTCAATGCAGGGGAAGCGGGCCTCATCTCGAGTTGATTTGGGGCCCATGGAGCTGCTTCGCGATGCTGGTGTGACCTCAGGGTCCCTCTCTACTTGTGACAGTGTTTTTGCGGACTGTCTCGACATCCATCAAGCAAGTCGAGGCTCCTGACATGTTTCAGGGGGCTCACGGAATTGCTCTGCATGCAGTGCAGGGGAATCGGGCCTCATCTCGCTTGGAGGGGGAAGTCTCATGGTTTTTCTCGAGTTGCGGCGGGGACCTGGGGTACATTCTCGACTTACGGCGGGGATGGCCCTTCAACCCTCGTGTTTGTTCAACGAAGTCAGGACTCCTGTCGAGTTACGAGGGGACACCTCAGGAGTCTCTTCGAGGCTTGGCAGGGCAAAAGGGACGCTTCTCGAGGTGAGTCGGGAGACCCAGGGTCCCTTTCCAGTAGCCACAGGGATACTGGGATTCCTGTCAATGTTCAAGAGGAGTCAGGCTCCGTCAAATTTTGAAGCAGTGAGCTCTGCGTGCCTCTCGAGGTGTCAGAGGCATGTGAGGCATTCCGTCGAAAGGAGTCGGGGACCTAGGGCTTTCTCTAGGGACTCCACAGGTGGTGCAGACATCCCTTCACTTGTGAGATGAAAGACTAGACTGTATTCAAGCCACTGCAAGGAAACCCGGCCTCCTTTCGAGTCAGGGCTTCTCGGTGTATATGCCCATTGAGGCAGCAATCTCAGGGCCCTCCCTCATACCTATTGCTGAGAGAAGCCTCCTCTTGAGGGGCTTGTGGAAAGGTGGCCTACGTCTTGAGTCTAAGCCAGGGAATCAGCTCTCATCTCGAGGCAATTTGGGGTACACGGAGCAGTCCTCGAGTTGCTCTGCTGAACTTGGTACTCCTCTAGACTTGGCCCGTTGTTCTCGGGGAACCTCTGGAGTTGCCTAAAGGGAGTCAAGCTCAGGTCGTGTTTGATGGGGAACGGGGGATGGCTCTGGAGTCAATGCAGGGGAAGCGGGCCTCATCTCGAGTTGATTTGGGGCCCATGGAGCTCCTTCGCGATGCTGGTGTGACCTCAGGGTCCCTCTCTACTTGTGACAGTGTTTTTGCGGACTGTCTCGACATCCATCAAGCAAGTCGAGGCTCCTGACATGTTTCAGGGGGCTCACGGAATTGCTCTGCATGCAGTGCAGGGGAATCGGGCCTCATCTCGCTTGGAGGGGGAAGTCTCTCATTTTTTTTCTCGAGTTGCGGCGGGGACCTGGGGTACATTCTCGACTTACGGCGGGGATGGCCCTTCAACCCTCGTGTTTGTTCAACGAAGTCAGGACTCCTGTCGAGTTACGAGGGACACCTCAGGAGTCTCTTCGAGGCTTGGCAGGGCAAAAGGAACGCTTCTCGAGGTGAGTCGGGAGACCCAGGGTCCCTTTCCAGTAGCCACAGGGATACTGGGATTCCTGTCAATGTTCAAGAGGAGTCAGGCTCCGTCAAATTTTGAAGCAGTGAGCTCTGCGTGCCTCTCGAGGTGTCAGAGGCATGTGAGGCATTCCGTCGAAAGGAGTCGGGGACCTAGGGCTTTCTCTAGGGACTCCACAGGTGGTGCAGACATCCCTTCACCTTGTGAGATGAAAGACTAGACTGTATTCAAGCCACTGCAAGGAAACCCGGCCTCCTTTCGAGTCAGGGCTTCTCGGTGTATATGCCCATTGAGGAGCAATCTCAGGGTCCCTCCCTCATACCTATTGCTGAGAGAAGCCTCCTCTTGAGGGGCTTGTGGAAAGGTGGCCTACGTCTTGAGTCTAAGCCAGGGAATCAGCTCTCATCTCGAGGCAATTTGGGGTACACGGAGCAGTCCTCGAGTTGCTCTGCTGAACTTGGTACTCCTCTAGACTTGGCCCGTTGTTCCCGGGGAACCTCTGGAGTTGCCTAAAGGGAGTCAAGCCTCAGGTCGTGTTTGATGGGGAACGGGGGATGGCTCTGGAGTCAATGCAGGGGAAGCGGCCCTCATCTCGAGTTGATTTGGGGCCCATGGAGCTCCTTCGCGATGCTGGTGTGACCTCAGGGTCCCTCTCTACTTGTGACAGTGTTTTTGCGGACTGTCTCGACATCCATCAAGCAAGTCGAGGCTCCTGACATGTTTCAGGGGGCTCACGGAATTGCTCTGCATGCAGTGCAGGGGAATCGGGCCTCATCTCGCTTGGAGGGGGAAGTCTCATGGTTTTTCTCGAGTTGCGGCGGGGACCTGGGGTACATTCTCGACTTACGGCGGGGATGGCCCTTCAACCCTCGTGTTTGTTCAACGAAGTCAGGACTCCTGTCGAGTTACGAGGGACACCTCAGGAGTCTCTTCGAGGCTTGGCAGGGCAAAAGGACGCTTCTCGAGGTGAGTCGGGAGACCCAGGGTCCCTTTCCAGTAGCCACAGGGATACTGGGATTCCTGTCAATGTTCAAGAGGAGTCAGGCTCCGTCAAATTTTGAAGCAGTGAGCTCTGCGTGCCTCTCGAGGTGTCAGAGGCATGTGAGGCATTCCGTCGAAAGGAGTCGGGGACCTAGGGCTTTCTCTAGGGACTCCACAGGTGGTGCAGACATCCCTTCACCTTGTGAGATGAAAGACTAGACTGTATTCAAGCCACTGCAAGGAAACCCGGCCTCCTTTCGAGTCAGGGCTTCTCGGTGTATATGCCCATTGAGGCAGCAATCTCAGGGTCCCTCCCTCATACCTATTGCTGAGAGAAGCCTCCTCTTGAGGGGCTTGTGGAAAGGTGGCCTACGTCTTGAGTCTAAGCCAGGGAATCAGCTCTCATCTCGAGGCAATTTGGGGTACACGGAGCAGTCCTCGAGTTGCTCTGCTGAACTTGGTACTCCTCTAGACTTGGCCCGTTGTTCTCGGGGGAACCTCTGGAGTTGCCTAAAGGGAGTCAAGCCTCAGGTCGTGTTTGATGGGGAACGGGGGATGGCTCTGGAGTCAATGCAGGGGAAGCGGGCCTCATCTCGAGTTGATTTGGGGCCCATGGAGCTCCTTCGCGATGCTGGTGTGACCTCAGGGTCCCTCTCTACTTGTGACAGTGTTTTTTTTGCGGACTGTCTCGACATCCATCCATCAAGCAAGTCGAGGCTCCTGACATGTTTCAGGGGGCTCACGGAATTGCTCTGCATGCAGTGCAGGGGGAATCGGGCCTCATCTCGCTTGGAGGGGGAAGTCTCATGGTTTTTCTCGAGTTGCGGCGGGGACCTGGGGTACATTCTCGACTTACGGCGGGGATGGCCCTTCAACCCTCGTGTTTGTTCAACGAAGTCAGGACTCCTGTCGAGTTACGAGGGACACCTCAGGAGTCTCTTCGAGGCTTGGCAGGGCAAAAGGGACGCTTCTCGAGGTGAGTCGGGAGACCCAGGGTCCCTTTCCAGTAGCCACAGGGATACTGGGATTCCTGTCAATGTTCAAGAGGAGTCAGGCTCCGTCAAATTTTGAAGCAGTGAGCTCTGCGTGCCTCCTGAGGTGTCAGAGGCATGTGAGGCATTCCGTCGAAAGGAGTCGGGGACCTAGGGCTTTCTCTAGGGACTCCACAGGTGGTGCAGACATCCCTTCACCTTGTGAGATGAAAGACTAGACTGTATTCAAGCCACTGCAAGGAAACCCGGCCTCCTTTCGAGTCAGGGCTTCTCGGTGTATATGCCCATTGAGGCAGCAATCTCAGGGTCCCTCCCTCATACCTATTGCTGAGAGAAGCCTCCTCTTGAGGGGCTTGTGGAAAGGTGGCCTACGTCTTGAGTCTAAGCCAGGGAATCAGCTCTCATCTCGAGGCAATTTGGGGTACACGGAGCAGTCCTCGAGTTGCTCTGCTGAACTTGGTACTCCTCTAGACTTGGCCCGTTGTTCTCGGGGAACCTCTGGAGTTGCCTAAAGGGAGTCAAGCCTCAGGTCGTGTTTGATGGGGAACGGGGGATGGCTCTGGAGTCAATGCAGGGGAAGCGGGCCTCATCTCGAGTTGATTTGGGGCCCATGGAGCTCCTTCGCGATGCTGGTGTGACCTCAGGGTCCCTCTCTACTTGTGACAGTGTTTTTGCGGACTGTCTCGACATCCATCAAGCAAGTCGAGGCCCTGACATGTTTCAGGGGGCTCACGGAATTGCTCTGCATGCAGTGCAGGGGAATCGGGCCTCATCTCGCTTGGAGGGGGAAGTCTCATGGTTTTTCTCGAGTTGCGGCGGGGACCTGGGGTACATTCTCGACTTACGGCGGGGATGGCCCTTCAACCCTCGTGTTTGTTCAACGAAGTCAGGACTCCTGTCGAGTTACGAGGGACACCTCAGGAGTCTCTTCGAGGCTTGGCAGGGCAAAAGGGACGCTTCTCGAGTGAGTCGGGAGACCCAGGGTCCCTTTCCAGTAGCCACAGGGATACTGGGATTCCTGTCAATGTTCAAGAGGAGTCAGGCTCCGTCAAATTTTGAAGCAGTGAGCTCTGCGTGCCTCTCGAGGTGTCAGAGGCATGTGAGGCATTCCGTCGAAAGGAGTCGGGGACCTAGGGCTTTCTCTAGGGACTCCACAGGGTGGTGCAGACATCCCTTCACCTTGTGAGATGAAAGACTAGACTGTATTCAAGCCACTGCAAGGAAACCCGGCCTCCTTTCGAGTCAGGGCTTCTCGGTGTATATGCCCATTGAGGCAGCAATCTCAGGGTCCCTCCCTCATACCTATTGCTGAGAGAAGCCTCCTCTTGAGGGGCTTGTGGAAAGGTGGCCTACGTCTTGAGTCTAAGCCAGGGAATCAGCTCTCATCTCGAGGCAATTTGGGGTACACGGAGCAGTCCTCGAGTTGCTCTGCTGAACTTGCTGAACTGGTACTCCTCTAGACTTGGCCCGTTGTTCTCGGGGAACCTCTGGAGTTGCCTAAAGGGAGTCAAGCCTCAGGTCGTGTTTGATGGGGAACGGGGGATGGCTCTGGAGTCAATGCAGGGGAAGCGGGCCTCATCTCGAGTTGATTTGGGGCCCATGGAGCTCCTTCGCGATGCTGGTGTGACCTCAGGGTCCCTCTCTACTTGTGACAGTGTTTTTGCGGACTGTCTCGACATCAATCAAGCAAGTCGAGGCTCCTGACATGTTTCAGGGGGCTCACGGAATTGCTCTGCATGCAGTGCAGGGGAATCGGGCCTCATCTCGCTTGGAGGGGGAAGTCTCATGGTTTTTCTCGAGTTGCGGCGGGGACCTGGGGTACATTCTCGACTTACGGCGGGGATGGCCCTTCAACCCTCGTGTTTGTTCAACGAAGTCAGGACTCCTGTCGAGTTACGAGGGACACCTCAGGAGTCTCTTCGAGGCTTGGCAGGGCAAAAGGGAACGCTTCTCGAGGTGAGTCGGGAGACCCAGGGTCCCTTTCCAGTAGCCACAGGGATACTGGGATTCCTGTCAATGTTCAAGAGGAGTCAGGCTCCGTCAAATTTTGAAGCAGTGAGCTCTGCGTGCCTCTCGAGGTGTCAGAGGCATGTGAGGCATTCCGTCGAAAGGAGTCGGGGACCTAGGGCTTTCTCTAGGGACTCTCACACAGTGGTGCAGACATCCCTTCACTTGTGAGATGAAAGACTAGACTGTATTCAAGCCACTGCAAGGAAACCCGGCCTCCTTTCGAGTCAGGGCTTCTCGGTGTATATGCCCATTGAGGCAGCAATCTCAGGGTCCCTCCCTCATACCTATTGCTGAGAGAAGCCTCCTCTTGAGGGGCTTGTGGAAAGGTGGCCTACGTCTTGAGTCTAAGCCAGGGAATCAGCTCTCATCTCGAGGCAATTTGGGGTACACGGAGCAGTCCTCGAGTTGCTCTGCTGAACTTGGTACTCCTCTAGACTTGGCCCGTTGTTCTCGGGGAACCTCTGGAGTTGCCTAAAGGGAGTCAAGCCTCAGGTCGTGTTTGATGGGGAACGGGGGATGGCTCTGGAGTCAATGCAGGGGAAGCGGGCCTCATCTCGAGTTGATTTGGGGCCCATGGAGCTCCTTCGCGATGCTGGTGTGACCTCAGGGTCCCTCTCTACTTGTGACAGTGTTTTTTTGCGACTGTCTCGACATCCATCATCAAGCAAGTCGAGGCTCCTGACATGTTTCAGGGGGCTCACGGAATTGCTCTGCATGCAGTGCAGGGGAATCGGGCCTCATCTCGCTTGGAGGGGGAAGTCTCATGGTTTTTTTCTCGAGTTGCGGCGGGGACCTGGGGTACATTCTCGACTTACGGCGGGGATGGCCCTTCAACCCTCGTGTTTGTTCAACGAAGTCAGGACTCCTGTCGAGTTACGAGGGACACCTCAGGAGTCTCTTCGAGGCTTGGCAGGGCAAAGGGACGCTTCTCGAGGTGAGTCGGGAGACCCAGGGTCCCTTTCCAGTAGCCACAGGGATACTGGGATTCCTGTCAATGTTCAAGAGGAGTCAGGCTCCGTCAAATTTTGAAGCAGTGAGCTCTGCGTGCCTCTCGAGGTGTCAGAGGCATGTGAGGCATTCATTCGTCGAAAGGAGTCGGGGACTAGGGCTTTCTCTAGGGACTCCACAGGTGGTGCAGACATCCCTTCACCTTGTGAGATGAAAGACTAGACTGTATTCAAGCCACTGCAAGGAAACCCGGCCTCCTTTCGAGTCAGGGCTTCTCGGTGTATATGCCCATTGAGGCAGCAATCTCAGGGTCCCTCCCTCATACCTATTGCTGAGAGAAGCCTCCTCTTGAGGGGCTTGTGGAAAGGTGGCCTACGTCTTGAGTCTAAGCCAGGGAATCAGCTCTCATCTCGAGGCAATTTGGGGTACACGGAGCAGTCCTCGAGTTGCTCTGCTGAACTTGGTACTCCTCTAGACTTGGCCCGTTGTTCTCGGGGAACCTCTGGAGTTGCCTAAAGGGAGTCAAGCCTCAGGTCGTGTTTGATGGGGAACGGGGGATGGCTCTGGAGTCAATGCAGGGGAAGCGGGCCTCATCTCGAGTTGATTTGGGGCCCATGGAGCTCCTTCGCGCGATGCTGGTGTGACCTCAGGGTCCCTCTCTACTTGTGACAGTGTTTTTGCGGACTGTCTCGACATCCATCAAGCAAGTCGAGGCTCCTGACATGTTTCAGGGGGCTCACGGAATTGCTCTGCATGCAGTGCAGGGGAATCGGGCCTCATCTCGCTTGGAGGGGGAAGTCTCATGGTTTTTCTCGAGTTGCGGCGGGGACCTGGGGTACATTCTCGACTTACGGCGGGGATGGCCCTTCAACCCTCGTGTTTGTTCAACGAAGTCAGGACTCCTGTCGAGTTACGAGGGACACCTCAGGAGTCTCTTCGAGGCTTGGCAGGGCAAAAGGGACGCTTCTCTCGAGGTGAGTCGGGAGACCCAGGGTCCCTTTCCAGTAGCCACAGGGATACTGGGATTCCTGTCAATGTTCAAGAGGAGTCAGGCTCCGTCAAATTTTGAAGCAGTGAGCTCTGCGTGCCTCTCTCGAGGTGTCAGAGGCATGTGAGGCATTCCGTCGAAAGGAGTCGGGGACCTAGGGCTTTCTCTAGGGACTCCACAGGTGGTGCAGACATCCCTTCACCTTGTGAGATGAAAGACTAGACTGTATTCAAGCCACTGCAAGGAAACCGGCCTCCTTTCGAGTCAGGGCTTCTCGGTGTATATGCCCATTGAGGCAGCAATCTCAGGGTCCCTCCCTCATACCTATTGCTGAGAGAAGCCTCCTCTTGAGGGGCTTGTGGAAAGGTGGCCTACGTCTTGAGTCTAAGCCAGGGAATCAGCTCTCATCTCGAGGCAATTTGGGGTACACGGAGCAGTCCTCGAGTTGCTCTGCTGAACTTGGTACTCCTCTAGACTTGGCCCGTTGTTCTCGGGGAACCTCTGGAGTTGCCTAAAGGGAGTCAAGCCTCAGGTCGTGTTTGATGGGGAACGGGGGATGGCTCTGGAGTCAATGCAGGGGAAGCGGGCCTCATCTCGAGTTGATTTGGGGCCCATGGAGCTCCTTCGCGATGCTGGTGTGACCTCAGGGTCCCTCTCTACTTGTGACAGTTTTTGCGGACTGTCTCGACATCCATCAAGCAAGTCGAGGCTCCTGACATGTTTCAGGGGGCTCACGGAATTGCTCTGCATGCAGTGCAGGGGAATCGGGCCTCATCTCGCTTGGAGGGGGAAGTCTCATGGTTTTTCTCGAGTTGCGGCGGGGACCTGGGGTACATTCTCGACTTACGGCGGGGATGGCCCTTCAACCCTCGTGTTTGTTCAACGAAGTCAGGACTCCTGTCGAGTTACGAGGGACACCTCAGGAGTCTCTTCGAGGCTTGGCAGGGCAAAAGGGACGCTTCTCGAGGTGAGTCGGGAGACCCAGGGTCCCTTTCCAGTAGCCACAGGGATACTGGGATTCCTGTCAATGTTCAAGAGGAGTCAGGCTCCGTCAAATTTTGAAGCAGTGAGCTCTGCGTGCCTCTCGAGGTGTCAGAGGCATGTGAGGCATTCCGTCGAAAGGAGTCGGGGACCTAGGGCTTTCTCTAGGGACTCCACAGGTGGTGCAGAGATCCCTTCACCTTGTGAGATGAAAGACTAGACTGTATTCAAGCCACTGCAAGGAAACCCGGCCTCCTTTCGAGTCAGGGCTTCTCGGTGTATATGCCCATTGAGGCAGCAATCTCAGGGTCCCTCCCTCATACCTATTGCTGAGAGAAGCCTCCTCTTGAGGGGCTTGTGGAAAGGTGGCCTACGTCTTGAGTCTAAGCCAGGGAATCAGCTCTCATCTCGAGGCAATTTGGGGTACACGGAGCAGTCCTCGAGTTGCTCTGCTGAACTTGGTACTCCTCTAGACTTGGCCCGTTGTTCTCGGGGAACCTCTGGAGTTGCCTAAAGGGAGTCAAGCCTCAGGTCGTGTTTGATGGGGAACGGGGGATGGCTCTGGAGTCAATGCAGGGGAAGCGGGCCTCATCTCGAGTTGATTTGGGGCCCATGGAGCTCCTTCGCGATGCTGGTGTGACCTCAGGGTCCCTCTCTACTTGTGACAGTGTTTTTGCGGACTGTCTCGACATCCATCAAGCAAGCAAGTCGAGGCTCCTGACATGTTTCAGGGGGCTCACGGAATTGCTCTGCATGCAGTGCAGGGGAATCGGGCCTCATCTCGCTTGGAGGGGGAAGTCTCATGGTTTTTCTCGAGTTGCGGCGGGGACCTGGGGTACATTCTCGACTTACGGCGGGGATGGCCCTTCAACCCTCGTGTTTTCAAACGAAGTCAGGACTCCTGTCGAGTTACGAGGGACACCTCAGGAGTCTCTTCGAGGCTTGGCAGGGCAAAAGGGACGCTTCTCGAGGTGAGTCGGGAGACCCAGGGTCCCTTTCCAGTAGCCACAGGGATACTGGGATTCCTGTCAATGTTCAAGAGGAGTCAGGCTCCGTCAAATTTTGAAGCAGTGAGCTCTGCGTGCCTCTCGAGGTGTCAGAGGCATGTGAGGCATTCCGTCGAAAGGAGTCGGGGACCTAGGGCTTTCTCTAGGGACTCCACAGGTGGTGCAGACATCCCTTCACCTTGTGAGATGAAAGACTAGACTGTATTCAAGCCACTGCAAGGAAACCCCGGCCTCCTTTCGAGTCAGGGCTTCTCGGTGTATATGCCCATTGAGGCAGCAATCTCAGGGTCCCTCCCTCATACCTATTGCTGAGAGAAGCCTCCTCTTGAGGGGCTTGTGGAAAGGTGGCCTACGTCTTGAGTCTAAGCCAGGGAATCAGCTCTCATCTCGAGGCAATTTGGGGTACACGGAGCAGTCCTCGAGTTGCTCTGCTGAACTTGGTACTCTCCTCTAGACTTGGCCCGTTGTTCTCGGGGAACCTCTGGAGTTGCCTAAAGGGAGTCAAGCCTCAGGTCGTGTTTGATGGGGAACGGGGGATGGCTCTGGAGTCAATGCAGGGGAAGCGGGCCTCATCTCGAGTTGATTTGGGGCCCATGGAGCTCCTTCGCGATGCTGGTGTGACCTCAGGGTCCCTCTCTACTTGTGACAGTGTTTTTGCGGACTGTCTCGACATCCATCAAGCAAGTCGAGGCTCTGACATGTTTCAGGGGGCTCACGGAATTGCTCTGCATGCAGTGCAGGGGAATCGGGCCTCATCTCGCTTGGAGGGGGAAGTCTCATGGTTTTTCTCGAGTTGCGGCGGGGACCTGGGGTACATTCTCGACTTACGGCGGGGATGGCCCTTCAACCCTCGTGTTTTGTTCAACGAAGTCAGGACTCCTGTCGAGTTACGAGGGACACCTCAGGAGTCTCTTCGAGGCTTGGCAGGGCAAAAGGGACGCTTCTCGAGGTGAGTCGGGAGACCCAGGGTCCCTTTCCAGTAGCCACAGGGATACTGGGATTCCTGTCAATGTTCAAGAGGAGTCAGGCTCCGTCAAATTTTGAAGCAGTGAGCTCTGCGTGCCTCTCGAGGTGTCAGAGGCATGTGAGGCATTCCGTCGAAAGGAGTCGGGGACCTAGGGCTTTCTCTAGGGACTCCACAGGTGGTGCAGACATCCCTTCACTTGTGAGATGAAAGACTAGACTGTATTCAAGCCACTGCAAGGAAACCCGGCCTCCTTTCGAGTCAGGGCTTCTCGGTGTATATGCCCATTGAGGCAGCAATCTCAGGGTCCCTCCCTCATACCTATTGCTGAGAGAAGCCTCCTCTTGAGGGGCTTGTGGAAAGGTGGCCTACGTCTTGAGTCTAAGCCAGGGAATCAGCTCTCATCTCGAGGCAATTTGGGGTACACGGAGCAGTCCTCGAGTTGCTCTGCTGAACTTGGTACTCCTCTAGACTTGGCCCGTTGTTCTCGGGGAACCTCTGGAGTTGCCTAAAGGGAGTCAAGCCTCAGGTCGTGTTTGATGGGGAACGGGGGATGGCTCTGGAGTCAATGCAGGGGAAGCGGGCCTCATCTCGAGTTGATTTGGGGCCCATGGAGCTCCTTCGCGATGCTGGTGTGACCTCAGGGTCCCTCTCTACTTGTGACAGTGTTTTTGCGGACTGTCTCGACATCCATCAAGCAAGTCGAGGCTCCTGACATGTTTCAGGGGGCTCACGGAATTGCTCTGCATGCAGTGCAGGGGAATCGGGCCTCATCTCGCTTGGAGGGGGAAGTCTCATGGTTTTTCTCGAGTTGCGGCGGGGACCTGGGGTACATTCTCGACTTACGGCGGGGATGGCCCTTCAACCCTCGTGTTTGTTCAACGAAGTCAGGACTCCTGTCGAGTTACGAGGGACACCTCAGGAGTCTCTTCGAGGCTTGGCAGGGCAAAAGGGACGCTTCTCGAGGTGAGTCGGGAGACCCAGGGTCCCTTTCCAGTAGCCACAGGGATACTGGGATTCCTGTCAATGTTCAAGAGGAGTCAGGCTCCGTCAAATTTTGAAGCAGTGAGCTCTGCGTGCCTCTCGAGGTGTCAGAGGCATGTGAGGCATTCCGTCGAAAGGAGTCGGGGACCTAGGGCTTTCTCTAGGGACTCCACAGGTGGTGCAGACATCCCTTCACCTTGTGAGATGAAAGACTAGACTGTATTCAAGCCACTGCAAGGAAACCCGGCCTCCTTTCGAGTCAGGGCTTCTCGGTGTATATGCCCATTGAGGCAGCAATCTCAGGGTCCCTCCCTCATACCTATTGCTGAGAGAAGCCTCCTCTTGAGGGGCTTGTGGAAAGGTGGCCTACGTCTTGAGTCTAAGCCAGGGAATCAGCTCTCATCTCGAGGCAATTTGGGGTACACGGAGCAGTCCTCGAGTTGCTCTGCTGAACTTGGTACTCCTCTAGACTTGGCCCGTTGTTCTCGGGGAACCTCTGGAGTTGCCTAAAGGGAGTCAAGCCTCAGGTCGTGTTTGATGGGGAACGGGGGATGGCTCTGGAGTCAATGCAGGGGAAGCGGGCCTCATCTCGAGTTGATTTGGGGCCCATGGAGCTCCTTCGCGATGCTGGTGTGACCTCAGGGTCCCTCTCTACTTGTGACAGTGTTTTTGCGGACTGTCTCGACATCCATCAAGCAAGTCGAGGCTCCTGACATGTTTCAGGGGGCTCACGGAATTGCTCTGCATGCAGTGCAGGGGAATCGGGCCTCATCTCGCTTGGAGGGGGAAGTCTCATGGTTTTTCTCGAGTTGCGGCGGGGACCTGGGGTACATTCTCGACTTACGGCGGGGATGGCCCTTCAACCCTCGTGTTTGTTCAACGAAGTCAGGACTCCTGTCGAGTTACGAGGGACACCTCAGGAGTCTCTTCGAGGCTTGGCAGGGCAAAAGGGACGCTTCTCGAGGTGAGTCGGGAGACCCAGGGTCCCTTTCCAGTAGCCACAGGGATACTGGGATTCCTGTCAATGTTCAAGAGGAGTCAGGCTCCGTCAAATTTTGAAGCAGTGAGCTCTGCGTGCCTCTCGAGGTGTCAGAGGCATGTGAGGCATTCCGTCGAAAGGAGTCGGGGACCTAGGGCTTTCTCTAGGGACTCCACAGGTGGTGCAGACATCCCTTCACCTTGTGAGATGAAAGACTAGACTGTATTCAAGCCACTGCAAGGAAACCCGGCCTCCTTTCGAGTCAGGGCTTCTCGGTGTATATGCCCATTGAGGCAGCAATCTCAGGGTCCCTCCCTCATACCTATTGCTGAGAGAAGCCTCCTCTTGAGGGGCTTGTGGAAAGGTGGCCTACGTCTTGAGTCTAAGCCAGGGAATCAGCTCTCATCTCGAGGCAATTTGGGGTACACGGAGCAGTCCTCGAGTTGCTCTGCTGAACTTGGTACTCCTCTAGACTTGGCCCGTTGTTCTCGGGGAACCTCTGGAGTTGCCTAAAGGGAGTCAAGCCTCAGGTCGTGTTTGATGGGGAACGGGGGATGGCTCTGGAGTCAATGCAGGGGAAGCGGGCCTCATCTCGAGTTGATTTGGGGCCCATGGAGCTCCTTCGCGATGCTGGTGTGACCTCAGGGTCCCTCTCTACTTGTGACAGTGTTTTTGCGGACTGTCTCGACATCCATCAAGCAAGTCGAGGCTCCTGACATGTTTCAGGGGGCTCACGGAATTGCTCTGCATGCAGTGCAGGGGAATCGGGCTCATCTCGCTTGGAGGGGGAAGTCTCATGGTTTTTCTCGAGTTGCGGCGGGGGGACCTGGGGTACATTCTCGACTTACGGCGGGGATGGCCCTTCAACCCTCGTGTTTGTTCAACGAAGTCAGGACTCCTGTCGAGTTACGAGGGACACCTCAGGAGTCTCTTCGAGGCTTGGCAGGGCAAAAGGAACGCTTCTCGAGGTGAGTCGGGAGACCCAGGGTCCCTTTCCAGTAGCCACAGGGATACTGGGATTCCTGTCAATGTTCAAGAGGAGTCAGGCTCCGTCAAATTTTGAAGCAGTGAGCTCTGCGTGCCTCTCGAGGTGTCAGAGGCATGTGAGGCATTCCGTCGAAAGGAGTCGGGGACCTAGGGCTTTCTCTAGGGACTCCACAGGTGGTGCAGACATCCCTTCACCTTGTGAGATGAAAGACTAGACTGTATTCAAGCCACTGCAAGGAAACCGGCCTCCTTTCGAGTCAGGGCTTCTCGGTGTATATGCCCATTGAGGCAGCAATCTCAGGGTCCCTCCCTCATACCTATTGCTGAGAGAAGCCTCCTCTTGAGGGGCTTGTGGAAAGGTGGCCTACGTCTTGAGTCTAAGCCAGGGAATCAGCTCTCATCTCGAGGCAATTTGGGGTACACGGAGCAGTCCTCGAGTTGCTCTGCTGAACTTGGTACTCCTCTAGACTTGGCCCGTTGTTCTCGGGGAACCTCTGGAGTTGCCTAAAGGGAGTCAAGCCTCAGGTCGTGTTTGATGGGGAACGGGGGATGGCTCTGGAGTCAATGCAGGGGAAGCGGGCCTCATCTCGAGTTGATTTGGGGCCCATGGAGCTCCTTCGCGATGCTGGTGTGACCTCAGGGTCCCTCTCTACTTGTGACAGTGTTTTTGCGGACTGTCTCGACATCCATCAAGCAAGTCGAGGCTCCTGACATGTTTCAGGGGGCTCACGGAATTGCTCTGCATGCAGTGCAGGGGAATCGGGCCTCATCTCGCTTGGAGGGGGAAGTCTCATGGTTTTTCTCGAGTTGCGGCGGGGACCTGGGGTACATTCTCGACTTACGGCGGGGATGGCCCTTCAACCCTCGTGTTTGTTCAACGAAGTCAGGACTCCTGTCGAGTTACGAGGGACACCTCAGGAGTCTCTTCGAGGCTTGGCAGGGCAAAAGGGAACGCTTCTCGAGGTGAGTCGGGAGACCCAGGGTCCCTTTCCAGTAGCCACAGGGATACTGGGATTCCTGTCAATGTTCAAGAGGAGTCAGGCTCCGTCAAATTTTGAAGCAGTGAGCTCTGCGTGCCTCTCGAGGTGTCAGAGGCATGTGAGGCATTCCGTCGAAAGGAGTCGGGGACCTAGGGCTTTCTCTAGGGACTCCACAGGTGGTGCAGACATCCCTTCACCTTGTGAGATGAAAGACTAGACTGTATTCAAGCCACTGCAAGGAAAGCCGGCCTCCTTTCGAGTCAGGGCTTCTCGGTGTATATGCCCATTGAGGCAGCAATCTCAGGGTCCCTCCCTCATACCTATTGCTGAGAGAAGCCTCCTCTTGAGGGGCTTGTGGAAAGGTGGCCTACGTCTTGAGTCTAAGCCAGGGAATCAGCTCTCATCTCGAGGCAATTTGGGGTACACGGAGCAGTCCTCGAGTTGCTCTGCTGAACTTGGTACTCCTCTAGACTTGGCCCGTTGTTCTCGGGGAACCTCTGGAGTTGCCTAAAGGGAGTCAAGCCTCAGGTCGTGTTTGATGGGGAACGGGGGATGGCTCTGGAGTCAATGCAGGGGAAGCGGGCCTCATCTCGAGTTGATTTGGGGCCCATGGAGCTCCTTCGCGATGCTGGTGTGACCTCAGGGTCCCTCTCTACTGTGTGACAGTGTTTTTGCGGACTGTCTCGACATCCATCAAGCAAGTCGAGGCTCCTGACATGTTTCAGGGGGCTCACGGAATTGTCTGCATGCAGTGCAGGGGAATCGGGCCTCATCTCGCTTGGAGGGGGAAGTCTCATGGTTTTTCTCGAGTTGCGGCGGGGACCTGGGGTACATTCTCGACTTACGGCGGGGGTGGCCCTTCAACCCTCGTGTTGGTTCAACGAAGTCAGGACTCCTGTCGAGTTACGAGGGACACCTCAGGAGTCTCTTCGAGGCTTGGCAGGGCAAAAGGAACGCTTCTCGAGGTGAGTCGGGAGACCCAGGGTCCCTTTCCAGTAGCCACAGGGATACTGGGATTCCTGTCAATGTTCAAGAGGAGTCAGGCTCCGTCAAATTTTGAAGCAGTGAGCTCTGCGTGCCTCTCGAGGTGTCAGAGGCATGTGAGGCATTCCGTCGAAAGGAGTCGGGGACCTAGGGCTTTCTCTAGGGACTCCACAGGTGGTGCAGACATCCCTTCAGCTTGTGAGATGAAAGACTAGACTGTATTCAAGCCACTGCAAGGAAACCCGGCCTCCTTTCGAGTCAGGGCTTCTCGGTGTATATGCCCATTGAGGCAGCAATCTCAGGGTCCCTCCCTCATACCTATTGCTGAGGAAGCCTCCTCTTGAGGGGCTTGTGGAAAGGTGGCCTACGTCTTGAGTCTAAGCCAGGGAATCAGCTCTCATCTCGAGGCAATTTGGGGTACACGGAGCAGTCCTCGAGTTGCTCTGCTGAACTTGGTACTCCTAGACTTGGCCCGTTGTTCTCGGGGAACCTCTGGAGTTGCCTAAAGGGAGTCAAGCCTCAGGTCGTGTTTGATGGGGAACGGGGGATGGCTCTGGAGTCAATGCAGGGGAAGCGGGCCTCATCTCGAGTTGATTTGGGGCCCATGGAGCTCCTTCGCGATGCTGGTGTGACCTCAGGGTCCCTCTCTACTTGTGACAGTGTTTTTGCGGACTGTCTCGACATCCATCAAGCAAGTCGAGGCTCCTGACATGTTTCAGGGGGCTCACGGAATTGCTCTGCATGCAGTGCAGGGGAATCGGGCCACATCTCGCTTGGAGGGGGAAGTCTCATGGTTTTTTCTCGAGTTGCGGCGGGGACCTGGGGTACATTCTCGACTTACGGCGGGGATGGCCCTTCAACCCTCGTGTTTGTTCAACGAAGTCAGGACTCCTGTCGAGTTACGAGGGACACCTCAGGAGTCTCTTCGAGGCTTGGCAGGGCAAAAGGGAACGCTTCTCGAGGTGAGTCGGGAGACCCAGGGTCCCTTTCCAGTAGCCACAGGGATACTGGGATTCCTGTCAATGTTCAAGAGGAGTCAGGCTCCGTCAAATTTTGAAGCAGTGAGCTCTGCGTGCCTCTCGAGGTGTCAGAGGCATGTGAGGCATTCCGTCGAAAGGAGTCGGGGACCTAGGGCTTTCTCTAGGGACTCCACAGGTGGTGCAGACATCCCTTCAGCTTGTGAGATGAAAGACTAGACTGTATTCAAGCCACTGCAAGGAAAGCCGGCCTCCTTTCGAGTCAGGGGGCTTCTCGGTGTATATGCCCATTGAGGCAGCAATCTCAGGGTCCCTCCCTCATACCTATTGCTGAGAGAAGCCTCCTCTTGAGGGGCTTGTGGAAAGGTGGCCTACGTCTTGAGTCTAAGCCAGGGAATCAGCTCTCATCTCGAGGCAATTTGGGGTACACGGAGCAGTCCTCGAGTTGCTCTGCTGAACTTGGTACTCCTCTAGACTTGGCCCGTTGTTCTCGGGGAACCTCTGGAGTTGCCTAAAGGGAGTCAAGCCTCAGGTCGTGTTTGATGGGGAACGGGGGATGGCTCTGGAGTCAATGCAGGGGAAGCGGGCCTCATCTCGAGTTGATTTGGGGCCCATGGAGCTCCTTCGCGATGCTGGTGTGACCTCAGGGTCCCTCTCTACTTGTGACAGTGTTTTTGCGGACTGTCTCGACATCCATCAAGCAAGTCGAGGCTCCTGACATGTTTCAGGGGGCTCACGGAATTGCTCTGCATGCAGTGCAGGGGAATCGGGCCTCATCTCGCTTGGAGGGGGAAGTCTCATGGTTTTTCTCGAGTTGCGGCGGGGACCTGGGGTACATTCTCGACTTACGGCGGGGATGGCCCTTCAACCCTCGTGTTGGTTCAACGAAGTCAGGACTCCTGTCGAGTTACGAGGGACACCTCAGGAGTCTCTTCGAGGCTTGGCAGGGCAAAAGGAACGCTTCTCGAGGTGAGTCGGGAGACCCAGGGTCCCTTTCCAGTAGCCACAGGGATACTGGGATTCCTGTCAATGTTCAAGAGGAGTCAGGCTCCGTCAAATTTTGAAGCAGTGAGCTCTGCGTGCCTCTCGAGGTGTCAGAGGCATGTGAGGCATTCCGTCGAAAGGAGTCGGGGACCTAGGGCTTTCTCTAGGGACTCCACAGGTGGTGCAGACATCCCTTCAGCTTGTGAGATGAAAGACTAGACTGTATTCAAGCCACTGCAAGGAAAGCCGGCCTCCTTTCGAGTCAGGGCTTCTCGGTGTATATGCCCATTGAGGCAGCAATCTCAGGGTCCCTCCCTCATACCTATTGCTGAGAGAAGCCTCCTCTTGAGGGGCTTGTGGAAAGGTGGCCTACGTCTTGAGTCTAAGCCAGGGAATCAGCTCTCATCTCGAGGCAATTTGGGGTACACGGAGCAGTCCTCGAGTTGCTCTGCTGAACTTGGTACTCCTCTAGACTTGGCCCGTTGTTCTCGGGGAACCTCTGGAGTTGCCTAAAGGGAGTCAAGCCTCAGGTCGTGTTTGATGGGGAACGGGGGATGGCTCTGGAGTCAATGCAGGGGAAGCGGGCCTCATCTCGAGTTGATTTGGGGCCCATGGAGCTCCTTCGCGATGCTGGTGTGACCTCAGGGTCCCTCTCTACTTGTGACAGTGTTTTTGCGGACTGTCTCGACATCCATCAAGCAAGTCGAGGCTCCTGACATGTTTCAGGGGGCTCACGGAATTGCTCTGCATGCAGTGCAGGGGAATCGGGCCTCATCTCGCTTGGAGGGGGAAGTCTCATGGTTTTTCTCGAGTTGCGGCGGGGACCTGGGGTACATTCTCGACTTACGGCGGGGGTGGCCCTTCAACCCTCGTGTTGGTTCAACGAAGTCAGGACTCCTGTCGAGTTACGAGGGACACCTCAGGAGTCTCTTCGAGGCTTGGCAGGGCAAAAGGGACGCTTCTCGAGGTGAGTCGGGAGACCCAGGGTCCCTTTCCAGTAGCCACAGGGATACTGGGATTCCTGTCAATGTTCAAGAGGAGTCAGGCTCCGTCAAATTTTGAAGCAGTGAGCTCTGCGTGCCTCTCGAGGTGTCAGAGGCATGTGAGGCATTCCGTCGAAAGGAGTCGGGGACCTAGGGCTTTCTCTAGGGACTCCACAGGTGGTGCAGACATCCCTTCAGCTTGTGAGATGAAAGACTAGACTGTATTCAAGCCACTGCAAGGAAACCCGGCCTCCTTTCGAGTCAGGGCTTCTCGGTGTATATGCCCATTGAGGCAGCAATCTCAGGGTCCCTCCCTCATACCTATTGCTGAGAGAAGCCTCCTCTTGAGGGGGGCTTGTGGAAAGGTGGCCTACGTCTTGAGTCTAAGCCAGGGAATCAGCTCTCATCTCGAGGCAATTTGGGGTACACGGAGCAGTCCTCGAGTTGCTCTGCTGAACTTGGTACTCCTCTAGACTTGGCCCGTTGTTCTCGGGGAACCTCTGGAGTTGCCTAAAGGGAGTCAAGCCTCAGGTCGTGTTTGATGGGGAACGGGGGATGGCTCTGGAGTCAATGCAGGGGAAGCGGGCCTCATCTCGAGTTGATTTGGGGCCCATGGAGCTCCTTCGCGATGCTGGTGTGACCTCAGGGTCCCTCTCTACTTGTGACAGTGTTTTTGCGGACTGTCTCGACATCCATCAAGCAAGTCGAGGCTCCTGACATGTTTCAGGGGGCTCACGGAATTGCTCTGCATGCAGTGCAGGGGAATCGGGCCTCATCTCGCTTGGAGGGGGAAGTCTCATGGTTTTTCTCGAGTTGCGGCGGGGACCTGGGGTACATTCTCGACTTACGGCGGGGATGGCCCTTCAACCCTCGTGTTTGGTTCAACGAAGTCAGGACTCCTGTCGAGTTACGAGGGACACCTCAGGAGTCTCTTCGAGGCTTGGCAGGGCAAAAGGAACGCTTCTCGAGGTGAGTCGGGAGACCCAGGGTCCCTTTCCAGTAGCCACAGGGATACTGGGATTCCTGTCAATGTTCAAGAGGAGTCAGGCTCCGTCAAATTTTGAAGCAGTGAGCTCTGCGTGCCTCTCGAGGTGTCAGAGGCATGTGAGGCATTCCGTCGAAAGGAGTCGGGGACCTAGGGCTTTCTCTAGGGACTCCACAGGTGGTGCAGACATCCCTTCACTTGTGTGAGATGAAAGACTAGACTGTATTCAAGCCACTGCAAGGAAAGCCGGCCTCCTTTCGAGTCAGGGCTTCTCGGTGTATATGCCCATTGAGGCAGCAATCTCAGGGTCCCTCCCTCATACCTATTGCTGAGAGAAGCCTCCTCTTGAGGGGCTTGTGGAAAGGTGGCCTACGTCTTGAGTCTAAGCCAGGGAATCAGCTCTCATCTCGAGGCAATTTGGGGTACACGGAGCAGTCCTCGAGTTGCTCTGCTGAACTTGGTACTCCTCTAGACTTGGCCCGTTGTTCTCGGGGAACCTCTGGAGTTGCCTAAAGGGAGTCAAGCCTCAGGTCGTGTTTGATGGGGAACGGGGGATGGCTCTGGAGTCAATGCAGGGGAAGCGGGCCTCATCTCGAGTTGATTTGGGGCCCATGGAGCTCCTTCGCGATGCTGGTGTGACCTCAGGGTCCCTCTCTACTTGTGACAGTGTTTTTGCGGACTGTCTCGACATCCATCAAGCAAGTCGAGGCTCCTGACATGTTTCAGGGGGCTCACGGAATTGCTCTGCATGCAGTGCAGGGGGAATCGGGCCTCATCTCGCTTGGAGGGGAAGTCTCATGGTTTTTCTCGAGTTGCGGCGGGGACCTGGGGTACATTCTCGACTTACGGCGGGGATGGCCCTTCAACCCTCGTGTTGGTTCAACGAAGTCAGGACTCCTGTCGAGTTACGAGGGACACCTCAGGAGTCTCTTCGAGGCTTGGCAGGGCAAAAGGACGCTTCTCGAGGTGAGTCGGGAGACCCAGGGTCCCTTTCCAGTAGCCACAGGGATACTGGGATTCCTGTCAATGTTCAAGAGGAGTCAGGCTCCGTCAAATTTTGAAGCAGTGAGCTCTGCGTGCCTCTCGAGGTGTCAGAGGCATGTGAGGCATTCCGTCGAAAGGAGTCGGGGACCTAGGGCTTTCTCTAGGGACTCCACAGGTGGTGCAGACATCCTTCAGCTTGTGAGATGAAAGACTAGACTGTATTCAAGCCACTGCAAGGAAACCCGGCCTCCTTTCGAGTCAGGGCTTCTCGGTGTATATGCCCATTGAGGCAGCAATTTCAGGGTCCCTCCCCATCATACCTATTTGCTGACAGAAGCCTCCTCTTGAGGGGCTTGTGGAAAGTTGGCCTACGTCTTGAGTCTAAGCCAGGGAAATCAGCTCTCATCTCGAGGCAATTTGGGGTACACGAGCAATCCTCGAGTTTGCTCTGCTGAACTTGGTACGTTCTCTAGACATTGGTCCCGTTGTTCTCGGGGAACCACTGGAAGTTTGCCCTAAAGGGAGGTCAAGCCTCAGGTGTCACGTGTTTGAATGGCGAATGGGGGGTTGGCTCTGGAGTCAATGCAGGGGAAAGCGGGCCTCATCCGCGAGTTGATTTGGGGCCGATGTAGCTCCTTTGCGATGATTGTTGTGACCTCACGGTCCCTCTCTACTTGTGGCAGATAGTTTTTGACGGATTGTCGTCGTACATCCCATCATGCAGAGTCGAGGCACCTGACCTGTATCTAGGGGATCGCAGAGTAAATTTGCCTATCTTCCTGCAGTGCAGGGTAATCGGTCCTCATCTCGCTTGGAGGGGGATAGGTCCTCATGGTTTTCCTCGAGTGGCGGCGGGGACTCTGGGATATCATTCTCGACTTACGGCATGGATGGCCCTTCAAACCGCTCGTAGTTGGTGTCAACGCATAGTTCAGGACTCCTGTCGTAGTTACGAGGTGACACCTCAGGAGTCTCTATCGAGGCTTGGAAGGGCTAAATGGAACGATTCCTCGAGGTGAGTCGGGAGACCCAGGGGTAACTTACCCGTAGCCACAGGGATACGTGGGATTCTAGTGTAAATGTTCAATGAGAGAGTTCTGGCTCCTGTCAAAATGTTTTGAAGACAGTGTGATCTGCGTACACTCTCGAGTGTGTCAGAGTGTCATGTGGAGGCATTCCGTCGAAAGGAGCGCTGGGGAACTAGGGCTTTGTCATATTGGACTCCACAGTTTGAGGACATACATCCCTACAGCTTGGGAGATGAAAGACTTGACTGTACTCAAGGCCACTGCAAGGGAAGCCGGCCTATAACTCACATTCGGGTCAGGCTTCTGCGGTGTATATGCCCATTGAGGCAGCAAATCACAGGGTCGCTCCCTCCATACCTATTTGCAGTGAGAAGCCTCATCATTGAGGGGCTTGTGGAAAGCGTAACCTACGTCATTGTAGTCTCAAGTCAGGGAATCAGCTCCCATCTCGAGGCAATTTGTGGTACACTGGAGGCATTGCCATCGTGTTGCACGGCTGAACTTGGTACTCTTAGCCGTCTTGGCCCGTTGTTCTCAAGGCGAAACCTCTGGAATTGCCTAAATGGGAGTCAAGCCTTCAGGTCGTGTTTGGTGGGGAACAGGGGAATGGCTCTGAGTCATTGCACGGGGAAGCGGTCCTTCAATCTCTCGAGTTGATTTGGGGCCCATGGGAGTTCCTTTGCGATGCTGGTGTGGAACCTCAATGTCCACCTTCTCTTCTAAATTTGACAGTTTTTTTTCGCAGGATTGTCTCGTCATCACATTCTACCAAGTTGAGGCTCAGACATCTGTTTTAAAGGGGGCTTCAATAAATAGCTCTTCATGCAGTGCAGGGTAATCGGGCCTCATCTACGCTTGTAGTGGGAGAGTCTCATGGTTTTTCTCGGATTTTGTGGCGGGGATCCAGGGATACATTCCTCGACTTACTGGCGCGGATGGCCCTTTCAAAACCATCGTGTTGGTTCACGAAAACGAATCGGGACTCCTGTCGAGTTTACGAGGGACACCATCAGGAGTCCTCTTCCCGAGGCTTGGCAGGGCAAAAGGAAACGCTTCTCGAGGTGAGATCGGGAGACCCAGGGGCCCCTTTCCATTAGCCTCAGGGATACTGGGATTCCTGTCAATGGTCAAGAGGAAGGTCAGGCTCCCTCAAATTTTGAAGTAGTGAGCCTGTGCGTACCTCGCGAGGTGATCAGAGGCATGGTGTGGCATTCCCGTCCGAAAGGCAGTCGGGGACATAGGGCTTTTTTCTAGGGACTGCACTGGTGGTGTAAACCATCCCTTATAGCCTGGTGACAATGAAACACTAGGACTTGTATTTAAGCCACTGCAAGGTGTAGCCGGCCTCCTTACGAGTCAGGGCTTCGCGGTGTATATGTCCATTGAGGCTGCGAAATATCAGGGGGGTGGAGTGGGTTCCCTCCTCTTCCATTACCTAATTTGCAGAGGAGAAGCCATCCTCTTGAGGGGCTTTGTGGAAAGGTGAGTGCAGCAATCGTCTTGATGGTCTTAATCCTAGGGAATCAGCTCGTCATCTCGAGACAATTTGGGGTACACGGTGAAGATCCTGTCGTAGTTTGCTCTGCTCTGAAAATGGTACTGCTCTAGACTTGGCCTTTTGTTTCTTTGCGGGAAACCTCTGGAGTTGCCTAAATGGAGTCTAACCCTCAGGTTTCGTGTATTGAATGGGGAACGGGGAATGGATCTGGAGTCAATGCAGGGGATAGCGGGCCTCATCGTCAGGAGTTGATTTGGGGCCCATGGAGCTCTTTCGTCAATGCTGAGTGTGACTTTCACGTTCCCACTCTACATGGACAGTGTTTTTGCGGACTGTCATCGACAGTCCATCAATCATGTGTCGAGGCTCCTGGAGCATGTTTCAGGGGCTCACGGAATTGCTCTGCATGCAGCTGCAGGGGAATCGGGCCTCATCTCGCTTGGAGGGCGGAAGTCTCATGGTTTTTTCTCGAGTTGCGGCGGACCTGGGGGGGGGGGGGGGGGACATTCTCGACTTACGGCGGCGGATGGCCCTTCAACCCTCGTGTTTGTTCAACGAAGTCAGGACCCTGTCGAGTTAACGAGGGACACCTCAGGAGTCTCTTCGAGGCTTGGGCAGGGCAAAAGGGACGCTTCCCGATGGTGAGTCGGGAGACCCAGGTCCCTTTCCAGTAGCCACAGGGATACTGGTATTCCTGTCAATGTTCAAGAGAGAGTCAGCTCCGTCAAATTTTGAAGCAGTGACTCTCTGCGTGCCTCTCGTAGGTGTCAGAGGCATGTGAGGCATTCCGTCGAAAGGAGTCGGGGACCTAGGGCTTTCTCTAGGGACTCCACAGGTGGTGCAGACATCCCTTCACCTTGTGAGATGAAAGACTAGACTGTATTCAAGCCACTGCAAGGAAACCCGCCTCCTTTCGAGTCAGGCTTCTCGTGTATATGCCCATTGAGGCAGCAATCTCAGGTCCCTCCCCTCATACCTATTGCTGAGAGAAGCCTCCTCTTTGAGGGGCTTGTGGAAAGGTGGCCTACGTCTTGAGTCTAAGCCAGGGAATCAGCTCTCATCTCGAGGCAATTTGGGGTACACGGAGCAGTCCTCGAGTTGCTCTGCTGAACTTGGTACTCCTCTAGACTTGGCCCGTTGTTCTCGGGGAACCTCTGGAGTTGCCTAAAGGGAGTCAAGCCTCAGGTCGTGTTTGATGGGGAACGGGGATGGCTCTGGAGTCAATGCAGGGGAAGCGGGCCTCATCTCGAGTTGATTTGGGGCCCATGGAGCTCCTTCGCGATGCTGGTGTGACCTCAGGGTCCCTCTCTACTTGTGACAGTGTTTTTGCGGACTGTCTCGACATCCATCAAGCAAGTCGAGGCTCCTGACATGTTTCAGGGGGCACACGGAATTGCTCTGCATGCAGTGCAGGGGAATCGGGCTTCATCTCTCGCTTGGAGGGGGAAGTCTCATGGTTTTTCTCGAGTTGCGGCGGGGACCTGGGGTACATTCTCGACTTACGGCGGGGATGGCCCTTCAACCCCTCGTGTTTGTTCAAACGAAGTCAGGACTCCTGTCGAGTTACGAGGGACACCTCAGGAGTTCTCTTCGAGGCTTGGCAGGGCAAAAGGGACGCTTCTCGAGGTGAGTCGGGAGACCCAGGGTCCCTTTCCAGTAGCCACAGGGATACTGGGATTCCTGTCAATGTTCAAGAGGAGTCAGGCTCCGTCAAATTTTGAAGCAGTGAGCTCTGCGTGCTCTCGAGGTGTCAGAGGCATGTGAGGCATCGCCCCCCCCTCCCGTCGAAAGGAGTCGGGGGACCTAGGGCTTTCTCTAGGGACTCCACAGGTGGTGCAGACATCCCTTCACCTTGTGAGATGAAAGACTAGACTGTTATTCAAGCCACTGCAAGGAAACCCGGCCTCCTTTCGAGTCAGGGCTTCTCGGTGTATATGCCCATTGAGGCAGCAATCTCAGGGTCCCTCCCTCATACCTATTGCTGAGAGAAGCCTCCTCTTGAGGGGCTTGTGTGGAAAGGTGGCCTACGTCTTGAGTCTAAGCCAGGGAATCAGCTCTCATCTCGAGGGCAATTTGGGGTACACGGAGCAGTCCTCGAGTTGCTCTGGCTGAACTTGGTACTCCTCTAGACTTGGCCCGTTGTTCTCGGGGAACCTCTGGAGTTGCCTAAAGGGGAGTCAAGCCTCAGGTCGTGTTTGATGGGGAACGGGGGATGGCTCTGGAGTCAATGCAGGGGAAGCGGGCCTCATCTCGAGTTGATTTTGGGGCCCATGGAGCTCCTTCGCGATGCTGGTGTGACCTCAGGGTCCCTCTCTACTTGTGACAGTGTTTTTGCGGACTGTCTCGACATCCATCAAGCAAGTCGAGGCTCCTGACATGTTTCAGGGGGGCTCACGGAATTGCTCTGCATGCAGTGCAGGGGAATCGGGCCTTCATCTCGCTTGGAGGGGGAAGTCTCATGGTTTTTCTCGTCGAGTTGCGGCGGGGAGACCTGGGGTACATTCTCGACGTTACGGCGGGGATGGCCCTTCAAACCCTCGTGTTTGTTTCAACGAAGTCAGGACTCCTGTCGAGTTACGAGGGACACCTCAGGAGTCTCTTCGAGGCTTGGCAGGGCAAAAGGGACGCTTCTCGAGGTGAGTTCGGGAGACCCAGGGTTCCCCTTTCCAGTAGCCACAGGATACTGGGATTCCTGTCAATGTTCAAGAGGAGTCAGGCTCCGTCAAATTTTTGAAGCAGTGTGAGCTCTGCGTGCCTCTCGAGGTGTCAGAGGGCATGTGAGGCATTCCGTCGAAAGGAGTCGGGGACCCTAGGGCTTTCTCTAGGGACTCCACAGGTGGTGCAGACATCCCTTCACCTTGTGAGATGAAAGACTAGACTGTATTCAAGCCACTGCAAGAAACCCGGCCTCCTTTCGAGTCAGGGCTTCTCGGTGTATATGCCCATTGAGGCAGCAATCTCAGGGTCCCCCGTCCCTCATACCTATTGCTGAGAGAAGCCTCCTCTTGAGGGGCTTGTGGAAAGGTGGCCTACGTCTTGAGTCTAAGCCAGGGAATCAGCTCTCATCTCGAGGCAATTTTGGGGTACAACGGAGCAGTCCTCGAGTTGCTCTGCTGAACTTGGTACTCCTCTAGACTTGGCCCGTTGTTCTCGGGGAACCTCTGGAGTTGCCTAAAGGGAGTCAAGCCTCAGGTCGTGTTTTGATGGGGAACGGGGGATGGCTCTGGAGTCAATGCAGGGGAAGCGGGGGCCCTCATCTCGAGTTGATTTGGGGCCCATGGAGCTCCTTCGCGATTGCTGGTGTGACCTCAGGGTCCCTCTCTACTTGTGACAGTGTTTTTTTGCGCGGACTGTCTCGACATCCATCAAGCAAGTCGAGGCTCCTGACATGTTTCAGGGGGCTCACGGAATTGCTCTGCAATGCAGTGCAGGGGAAATCGGGCTTCATCTCGCTCTGGAGGGGGAAGTCTCATGGTTTTTTCTCGAGTTGCGGCGGGGACCTGGGGTACATTCTCGACTTACGGCGGGGATGGCCCTTCAACCCTCGTGTTTGTTCAACGAAGTCAGGACTCCTGTCGAGTTACGAGGGACACCTCAGGAGTCTCTTCGAGGCTTGGCAGGGCAAAAGGGACGCTTCTCGAGGTGAGTCGGGGAGACCCCAGGGTCCCTTTCCAGTAGCCACAGGGATACTGGGATTCCTGTCAATGTTCAAGAGGAGTCAGGCTCCGTCAAAATTTTGAAGCAGTGAGCTCTGCGTGCCTCTCGAGGGTGTCAGAGGCATGTGAGGCATTCCGTCGAAAGGAGTCGGGGACCTAGGGGCTTTCTCTAGGGACTCCACAGGTGGTGCAGACATCCCTTCACCTTGTGAGATGAAAGACTAGACTGTATTCAAGCCACTGCAAGGAAACCCGGCCTCCTTTCGGTCAGGGCTTCTCGGTGTATATGCCCATATGAGGCAGCAATCTCAGGGTCCCTCCCTCATACCTATTGCTGAGAGAGAGCCTCCTCTTGAGGGGGCTTGTGGAAAGGTGGCCTACGTCTTGAGTCTAAGCCAGGGAATCAGCTCTCATCTCGAGGCAATTTGGGGTACACGGAGCAGTCCTCGAGTTGCTCTGCTGAACTTGGTACTCCTCTAGACTTGGCCCGTTGTTTCTGCTCAGGGAAACTCTGGAGTTGCCTAAAAGGGAGTCAAGCCTCAGGTCGTGTTTGATGGGGAACGGGGATGGCTCTGGAGTCAATGCAGGGGAAGCGGGCCTCATCTCGAGTTGATTTGGGGCCCATGGAAGCTCCTTCGCAATGCTGGTGTGACCTCAGGCGTCCCTCTCTACTTGTGACAGTGTTTTTTGCGGACTGTCTCGACATCCATCAAGCAAGTCGAGGCTCCTGACATGTTTCAGGGGGCTCACGGAATTGCTCTGCATGCAGTGCAGGGGAATCGGGCTTCATCTCGCTTGGAGGGGGAAGTCTCATGGTTTTTCTCGAGTTGCGGCGGGGACCTGGGGGTACATTCTCGACTTACGGCGGGGATGGCCCTTCAACCCTCGTGTTGGTTTCAACGAAGTCAGGACTCCTGTCGAGTTACGAGGGACACCTCAGGAGTCTCTTCGAGGCTTGGCAGGGCAAAAGGGACGCTTCTCGAGGTGAGTCGGGAGACCCAGGGTCCCTTTCCAGTAGCCACAGGGATACTGGGATTCCTGTCAATGTTCAAGAGGAGTCAGGCTCCGTCAAATTTTGAAGCAGTGAGCTCTGCGTGCCTCTCGAGGTGTCAGAGGCATGTGAGGCATTCCGTCGAAAGGAGTCGGGGACCTAGGGGGCTTTCTCTAGGGACTCCACAGGTGGTGCAGACATCCCTTCACCTTGTGAGATGAAAGACTAGACTGTATTCAAGCCACTGCAAGGAAAAGCCGGCCTCCTTTCGAGTCAGGGCTTCTCGGTGTATATGCCCATTGAGGCAGCAATCTCAGGGTCCCTCCCTCATACCTATTGCTGAGAGAAGCCTCCTCTTGAGGGGCTTGTGGAAAGGTGGCCTAAGTCTTGAGTCTAAGCCAGGGAATCAGCTCTCATCTCGAGGCAATTTGGGGTACACGGAGCAGTCCTCGAGTTGCTCTGCTGAACTTGGTACTCGTCTAGACTTGGCCCGTTGTTCTCGGGGAACCTCTGGAGTTGCCTAAAGGGAGTCAAGCCTCAGGTCGTGTTTGATGGGAACGGGGGATGGCTCTGGAGTCAATGCAGGGGAAGCGGGCCTCATCTCGAGTTGATTTGGGGCCCATGGAGCTCCTTCGCGATGCTGGTGTGACCTCAGGGTCCCTCTCTACTTGTTGACAGTGTTTTTGCGGACTGTCTCGACATCCATCAAGCAAGTCGAGGCCCTGACATGTTTCAGGGGGCTCACGGAATTGCTCTGCATGCAGTGCAGGGGAATCGGGCCTCATCTCGCTTGGAGGGGGAAGTCTCATGGTTTTTCTCGAGAGTTGCGGCGGGGACCTGGGGTACATTCTCGACTTACGGCGGGGATGGCCCTTCAACCCTCGTGTTTGTTCAACGAAGTCAGGGACTCCTGTCGAGTTACGAGGGACACCTCAGGAGTCTCTTCGAGGCTTGGCAGGGCAAAAGGGTCACGCTTCTCGAGGTGAGTCGGGAGACCCAGGGTCCCCTTTTCCAGTAGCCACAGGATACTGGGATTCCTGTCAATGTTCAAGAGGAGTCAGGCTCCGTCAAATTTTGAAGCAGTGAGCTCTGCGTGCCTCTCGAGGTGTCAGAGGCCATGTGAAGGCATTCCGTTTCGAAAGGAGTCGGGGACCTAGGGCTTTCTCTAGGGACTCCACAGGTGGTGTGCAGACATCCCTTCAGCTTGTGAGAGATAAAAAAAAAAATGAAAGACTAGACTGTATTCAAAGCCACTGCAAGGAAAGCCGGCCTCCGTTTCGAGTCAGGGCTTCTCGGTGTATATGCCCATTGAGGGCAGCAATCTCAGGGTCCCTCCCTCATACAACTATTGCTGAGAGAGAAGCCTCCTTCTTGAGGGGCTTTTGTTGGAAAGGTTGGCCTACGTTCTTGAGTCTAAGCCAGGGAAGTCAGCCTCTCATCTCGAGGCAATTTTTTGGGGTACACGGAGCAGTCCTCGAGTTGCTCTGCTGAACTTGGTACTCCTCTAGACTTGGCCCGTTGTTCTCGGGGAACCTCTGGCTGGAGTTGCCTAAAGGGAGTCAAGCCTCAGGTCGTGTTTGATGGGGAACGGGGGATGGACTCTGGAGTCAATGCAGGGGAAGCGGGCCTCATCCCTCGAGTTGATTTGGGGCCCATGGAGCTCCTTCGCGATGCTGGTGTGACCTCAGGGGTCCCTCTCTACTTGTGACAGTGTTTTTTGTGCGGACTGTCTCGACATCCATCAAGCAAGTCGAGGCTCCTGACATGTTTTCAGGGGGCTCACGGAAATTGCTCTGCATGCAGTGCAGGGGAATCGGGGCTCATCTCGCTTGGAGGGGGAAGTCTCAATGGTTTTTCTCGAGTTGCGGCGGCGGGGGACCTGGGGTACATTCTCGACTTACGGCGGGGATGGCCCTTCAAACCCTCGTGTTGGTTCAACGAAATGTCAGGAACTCCTGTCGAGTTACGAGGGACACCTCAGGAGTCTCTTCGAGGCTTGGCAGGGCAAAAAGGAAAACGCTTCTCGAGGTGAGTGTCGGGAGACCCAGGGTCCCCTTTTGTCCAGTAGCCACAGGGATACTGGGATTCCTGTCAATGTTCAAGAGGAGTCAGGCTCCGTCAAATTTTGAAGCAGTGAGCTCTGCGTGCCTCCCGAGGTGTCAGAGGCATGTGAGGCATTCCGTCGAAAGGAGTCGGGGACCTAGGGCTTTCTCTAGGGACTCCACAGGTGGTGCAGACATCCCTTCAGCTTGTGAGATGAAAGACTAGACTGTATTCAAGCCACTGCAAGGAAAGCCCGGCCTCCTTTCGAGTCAGGGCTTCTCGGTGTATATGCCCATTGAAGGCAGCAATCTCAGGGTCCCTCCCTACATACCTATTTTGCTGAGAGAAACCGAGGATTGCCTCCTCTTGAGGGGCTTGTGGAAAAAAAGGTGGGCCTACGTCTTGAGGCTCTAAGCCAGGGAATCAGCTCTCATCTCGAGGCAATTTGGGTACCACGGATAAAAAGAGCAGTCCTCGAGTTGCTCCTGCTGAACCGTTTGGTACTCCTCTAGACTTGGCCCGTTGTTTCTCGGGGAACCTCTGGAGTTGCCTCTTAAATGGGGAGGGAGTCCATGCCTCAGGTCGTGTAGGGGGTGGGGGGGGGGGGGGGGGATGGGGAACGGGGGATGGCCTCCCTCTGGAGTCACAATGCAGGGGGAAGCGGGGGGGGGGGGTGCCTCATCTCGAGTTGATTTGGGGTGCCCATGTGGCATGGAGCTCCTTCGCGATGGCTGGTGTGACCCTCAGGGTCCCATCTACTACTTGTGATCCACTGTGTTTTTGGTTTTTTGGACTGTCTCGACTATCAATCATCAAGAGAAGTCGAGGCTCCTGAACCATGTTTTTCCAGGGGGGCACTCACGGAATAATTGCTCCTGCATGCAGTGCAGGGGAATCTGGGCACTCATCTCGCTTGGAGGGGGAAAGTCTGCAATGGTTTTTTTCTCGAGTTTTTAAGAAGTTGCGGGCGGGGGACCTGGGGTACATTCATCGACTTACGGGGGCGGGATGGCCCTTCAACCCTCGTGTTTGTTCAACGACCGAAACAAAGTCTAGGAACCCTGCTCTGTCGAGTTTAACGGAGGGACAAACCTCAGGAGTCTCGCTTCGACGGCTTGGCAGGGCAAAAAGGAAAAAACGCTTTCTCGAGGTGAGTGAATTTGTCGGGAGGAACCCAGGGGTCAACTTTCCAGTAGCCACAGGGTGCATACTGGGATTCTCCTGTCAATGTTCAAGAGGAGCTTGTGTTTAGTCAAGTTTCGTCCTCAGTCGTCAAATTTTTTGAACCCGTCAGTGAGAGCATCTGGTCGTCAATTTTGAAGCTGTGCTTGAGTGCCCTCTCGAGGTGACAGAGGCATGTGAGGCATTCCGTCGAAAAGGAGTCGGGAGGAACCTAGGGCTTTTCTCTAGGGACTCCACAGGTGGTGCAGACAATCTTCAGCACTTGTGAGATGAAAGACTAGACCTGTATTCAAGAAGCCCAATGCATAGGAGAAAACGTCGGCCGGTCCTTTTTCGAGTCAGGGCTTCTCGGTGTACTATGCCCCATTGAGAGCAGCAATCTCAGGGTCCCTCCCCTCATACCTTTGCTGAGGAGAAAGCCCTCCTCTTGAGAGGGGCTAGTGTGTGGAAAGGTGGGCTCTACCGTCCCATCGAAAGTCTAAGCCCAGGGGAGTTCAGCTCTCATCATCTCAGATGGGCAATTTTTGGTGGTACACGGGAGCACTCCTCGGAGTTTTTGCTCTTGCTTGAATACTTTGGTTAGCTCCTCTAGACCTTCGGCCCGTTGTTCTCCCTCAGGGGGAACCCCTAGGAGGGTGTCGCCATCAAAAGGGAAGTCAAGCACATCAGGGTCTTGTTTTGGATGGGGGAACGGTGGGATGGTTCTGGAAGCTTCAATAATGGCAGGCGGGAGGCGGGCCTCATCTCGATGCTTGTTTTTTTGGGCCCATGGAGCTCCTCTCGCGATGCTGGTTTGTGACCTCGGAGGTTCCCTCTACTACTGGTGACAGTGTTTTGAGTTGCGGACTTGTCTCGTACAACCCATCACGCAAGTTTCGAGGGCGTCCTGGAGCCATGTTTCAGGGGGCTCTCCTTGGAATTGCTATTCAGTGCATGCGAGTCGCAGGGGAATCGGGCCTTCATTCTTCCGCTTGGATTGGGGGACTAGTCTCATGGTTCTTTTCGGTCGCGTGTTGCGGCGGCGGAGACCTGCGTGTGGTAACTAGTTCTCTCGACTTAAACGGTCTGGGATGGCCCTTCAAACTCCCTTCGTGTTGGGATTCATCGAAGTCCAGGACTCTCCTGTCGAGATTTACGAGAATAAGGGGACACCACATGGAGTTCTCTTAGAAGAAGCCTTTGGGACAGGGCAAAAGGAAACGCTTCTCGAGGTGAGTCGGGAGACCCAGGGTCCATTTCAGTAGCCACAGGGATACTGGGATTCCTGTCAATGTTCAAGGAGGAGTCAGGCTCCGTTTTTTTTTATTTTTTTATTTCCTCAAAAAGTTTTGAAGCAGTGAGCTCTGCGTGCCTCTCGATGGTGTCAGAGGCATGTGAGGCATTCCGTCGAAAGGAGTCGGGGGGACCTAGGGCTTTCTCTAGGGACTCCACAGGTGGTGCAGACATCCTTCAGGCTTGTGAGATGAAAGACTAGACTGTATTCAAGGCCCACTGCAAGGAAAGGAAAGCCGGCCTCCTTTCGAGTCAGGGCTTCTCGGTGTAATATGCCCATTGAGGCAGCAATCTCAGGGTCCCTCCCTCATACCTATTGCTGAGAGAAGCCTCCTCTTGAGGGGCTTGTGGAAAGGTGGCCTACGTTGAGCTTGAGTCTAAGCCAGGGAATCAGCTCTCATCTCGAGGCAATTTGGGGGTACACGGAGCAGTCCTCGAGTTGCTCTGCTGAACTTGGTACTCCTCTAGACTTGGCCCGTTGTTCTCGGGGTAACCTCTGGAGTTGCCTAAAGGAGTCAAGCCTCAGGTCGTGTTTGATGGGGAACGGGGGATGGCTCTGGAGTCAATGCAGGGGAAAAGGGCCTCATCTCGAGTTGATTTGGGGGCCCATGGAGCTCCTTCGCGATGCTGGTGTGACCTCAGGGTTCCCTCCTCTACTTGTGACAGTTGTTTTTGCGGACTGTCTCGACACCCATCAAGCAAGTCGAGGCTCCTGACATGTTTCAGGGGGCTCACGGAATTGCTCTGCATGCAGTGCAGGGGAATCGGGGGCCTCATCTCTCCGCTTGGAGGGGAAAGTCTCATGGTTTTTCTCGAGTTGCGGCGGGGGGACCTGGGGTACATTCTCGACTTACGGCGCGGGATGGCCCTTCAACCCTCGTGTTTTGTTCAACGAAGTCAGGACTCCTGTCGAGTTACGAGGGACACCTCAGGAGTCTCTTCGAGGCTATGGCAGGGCAAAAGGAACGCTTCTCGAGGTGAGTCGGGGAGAGACCCAGGGATCCCTTTCCAGTAGCCACAGGGATACTGGGGGATTCCTGTCACGTGTTCAAGAGGAGTCAGGCTCCGTCAAATTTTGAAGCAGTGAGCTCTGCGTGCCCCTCTCGAGGTGTCCGAGGCATGTGAGGCATTCCGTCGAAAGGAGTCGGGGACCTAGGGCTTTCTCTCAGGGACTCCACAGGTGGTGCAGACATCCCTTCAGCTTGTGAGGATAGAAAGATCTAGACTCTGTATTCAAGCCACTGCAAGGAAAAGCCGGCCTCCTTACGAGTCAGGGATTCTCGGTGTATATGCCCATTGAGGCAGCAATCTCAGGAGTCCCTCCCTCATACCGTAATTGCTGAGAGAAGCCTACTCTTGAGGGGCTTGTGGAAAGGATGGCCTACGTCTTGAGTCTAAGCCAGGGAATCAGCTCTCATATCTCGAGGCAATTTGGGATACAAACGGAGCAGTCCTCGAGTTGCTCTGCTGACTAACTTGGTACTCAGTCTAGACTTGGCCCGTTGTTCTCTCATCCCCTGGGGAACCTCTGGAGTTGCCTAAAGGAGTCAAGCCACAGGTCGTGTTTGATGGGAACGGGGGATGGCTCTGGAGTCAATGCATGGGGAAGCGGGCCTCATCTCGAGTTGATTTTTTTTTGGGGCCCATGGAGCTCCTTCGCAATGCTGGTGTGACTTCAGGGTCCCTCTCTACTTGTGACAGTGTTTTTGCGGACTGTCTCGACATCCATCAAGCAAGTCGAGGCTCCTGACATGTTTCAGGGGGCTCACGGAATTGCTCTGCATGCAGTGCAGGGGAATCGGGCCTCATCTCGCTTGGAGGGGGAAGTCTCATGGTTTTTTCTCGAGTTGCGGCGGGGACCTGGGGTTACATTTCTCGACTTACGGCGGGTGATGGCCCTTCAAACCTCGTGTTGGTTCAACGAAGTCAGGACTCCTGTCGAGTTACGAGGGACACCTCAGGAGTCTCTTCGAGGCTTGGCAGGGCAAAAGGAAACGCTTCTCGAGGTGAGTCGGGAGACCCAGGGGTTCCCTTTCCAGTAGCCACAGGGATACTGGGATTCCTGTCAATGTTCAAGAGGAGTCAGGCTCCGTCAAATTTTGAAGCAGTGAGCTCTGCGTGCCTCTCGAGGTGTCAGAGGCATGTGAGGCATTCCGTCGAAAGGAGTCGGGGACCTAGGGCTTTCTCTAGGGACTCCACAGGTGGTGCAGACATCCCTTCAGCTTGTGAGATGAAAGACTAGACTGTATTCAAGCCACTGCAAGGAAAGCCGGCCTCCTTTCGAGTCAGGGCTTCTCGGTGTATATGCCCATTGAGGCAGAGCAATCTCAGGGTCCCTCCCTCATACCTATTGCTGAGAGAAGCCTCCCTCTTGAGGGGCTTGTGGAAAGGTGGCCTACGTCTTGAGTCTAAGCCAGGGAATCAGCTCTCAATCCTCGAGGCAATTTGGGGTACACGGAGCAGGTCCTCGAGTTGCTCTGCTGAACTTGGTACTCCTCTAGACTTGGCCCGTTGTTCTCTTCCTAGGGAACCTCTGGAGTTGCCTAAAGGGAGTCAAGCCTCAGGTCGTGTTTGATGGGGAACGGGGGATGGCTCTCTTGGAGTCAATGCAGGGGAAGCGCGGCCTCATCTCGAGTTGATTTGGGGCCCATGGAGCTCCTTCGCGATGCTGGTGTGACCTCAGGGTCCCTCTCTACTTGTGACAGTGTTTTTGCGGACTGTCTCGACAATCCATCAAGCAAGTCGAGGCTCCTGACATGTTTCAGGGGGCTCACGGAATTGCTCTGCATGCAGTGCAGGGGAATCGGGCCTCATCTCGCTTGGAGGGGGAAGTCTCATGGTTTTTCTCGAGTTGCGGCGGGGACCTGGGGTACATTCTCGACTTACGGCGGGGGTGGCCCTTCAACCCTCGTGTTGGTTCAACGAAGTCAGGACTCCTGTCGAGTTACGAGGGACACCTCAGGAGTCTCTTCGAGGCTTGGCAGGGCAAAAAGGAACGCTTCTCGAGGTGAGTCGGGAGACCCAGGGTCCCTTTCCAGTAGCCACAGGGATACTGGGATTCCTGTCAATGTTCAAGAGGAGTCAGGCTCCGTCAAATTTTGAAGCAGTGAGCTCTGCGTGCCTCTCGAGGTGTCAGAGGCATGTGAGGCATTCCGTCGAAAGGAGTCGGGGACCTAGGGCTTTCTCTAGGGACTCCACAGGTGGTGCAGACATCCCTTCAGCTTGTGAGATGAAAGACTAGACTGTATTTAAGCCACTGCAAGGAAAGCCGGCCTCCTTTCGAGTCAGGGCTTCTCGGTGTATATGCCCATTGAGGCAGCAATCTCAGGGTCCCTCCCTCATACCTATTGCTGAGAGGAGCCTCCTCTTGAGGGGCTTGTGGAAAGGTGGCCTACGTCTTGAGTCTAAGCCAGGGAATCAGCTCTCATCTCGAGGCAATTTGGGGTACACGGAGCAGTCCTCGAGTTGCTCTGCTGAACTTGGTACTCCTCTAGACTTGGCCCGTTGTTCTCGGGGAACCTCTGGAGTTGCCTAAAGGGAGTCAAGCCTCAGGTCGTGTTTGATGGGGAACGGGGGATGGCTCTGGAGTCAATGCAGGGGAAGCGGGCCTCATCTCGAGTTGATTTGGGGCCCATGGAGCTCCTTCGCGATGCTGGTGTGACCTCAGGGTCCCTCTCTACTTGTGACAGTGTTTTACTTACTGTCTCGACATCCATCAAGCAAGTCGAGGCTCCTGACATGTTTCAGGGGGCTCACGGAATTGCTCTGCATGCAGTGCAGGGGAATCGGGCCTCATCTCGCTTGGAGGGGGAAGTCTCATGGTTTTTCTCGAGTTGCGGCGGGGACCTGGGGTACATTCTCGACTTACGGCGGGGATGGCCCTTCAACCCTCGTGTTGGTTCAACGAAGTCAGGACTCCTGTCGAGTTACGAGGGACACCTCAGGAGTCTCTTCGAGGCTTGGCAGGGCAAAAGGAACGCTTCTCGAGGTGAGTCGGGAGACCCAGGGTCCCTTTCCAGTAGCCACAGGGATACTGGGATTCCTGTCAATGTTCAAGAGGAGTCAGGCTCCGTCAAATTTTGAAGCAGTGAGCTCTGCGTGCCTCTCGAGGTGTCAGAGGCATGTGAGGCATTCCGTCGAAAGGAGTCGGGGACCTAGGGCTTTCTCTAGGGACTCCACAGGTGGTGCAGACATCCCTTCAGCTTGTGAGATGAAAGACTAGACTGTATTCAAGCCACTGCAAGGAAACCCGGCCTCCTTTCGAGTCAGGGCTTCTCGGTGTATATGCCCATTGAGGCAGCAATCTCAGGGTCCCTCCCTCATACCTATTGCTGAGAGAAGCCTCCTCTTGAGGGGCTTGTGGAAAGGTGGCCTACGTCTTGAGTCTAAGCCAGGGAATCAGCTCTCATCTCGAGGCAATTTGGGGTACACGGAGCAGTCCTCGAGTTGCTCTGCTGAACTTGGTACTCCTCTAGACTTGGCCCGTTGTTCTCGGGGAACCTCTGGAGTTGCCTAAAGGGAGTCAAGCCTCAGGTCGTGTTTGATGGGGAACGGGGGATGGCTCTGGAGTCAATGCAGGGGAAGCGGGCCTCATCTCGAGTTGATTTGGGGCCCATGGAGCTCCTTCGCGATGCTGGTGTGACCTCAGGGTCCCTCTCTACTTGTGACAGTGTTTTTGCGGACTGTCTCGACATCCATCAAGCAAGTCGAGGCTCCTGACATGTTTCAGGGGGCTCACGGAATTGCTCTGCATGCAGTGCAGGGGAATCGGGCCTCATCTCGCTTGGAGGGGGAAGTCTCATGGTTTTTCTCGAGTTGCGGCGGGGACCTGGGGTACATTCTCGACTTACGGCGGGGATGGCCCTTCAACCCTCGTGTTTGGTTCAACGAAGTCAGGACTCCTGTCGAGTTACGAGGGACACCTCAGGAGTCTCTTCGAGGCTTGGCAGGGCAAAAGGAACGCTTCTCGAGGTGAGTCGGGAGACCCAGGGTCCCTTTCCAGTAGCCACAGGGATACTGGGATTCCTGTCAATGTTCAAGAGGAGTCAGGCTCCGTCAAATTTTGAAGCAGTGAGCTTGCGTGCCTCTCGAGGTGTCAGAGGCATGTGAGGCACTTCCGTCGAAAGGAGTCGGGGACTAGGGCTTTCTCTAGGGACTCCACA
>JAJLRB010002001.1:0-16291 GCA_020976825.1 Odocoileus hemionus | reverse complement strand
TCACCTCGAGAAGCGTCCCTTTTGCCCTGCCAAGCCTCGAAGAGACTCCTGAGGTGTCCCTCGTAACTCGACAGGAGTCCTGACTTCGTTGAACAAACACGAGGGTTGAAGGGCCATCCCCGCCGTAAGTCGAGAATGTACCCCAGGTCCCCGCCGCAACTCGAGAAAAACCATGAGACTTCCCCCTCCAAGCGAGATGAGGCCCGATTCCCCTGCACTGCATGCAGAGCAATTCCGTGAGCCCCCTGAAACATGTCAGGAGCCTCGACTTGCTTGATGGATGTCGAGACAGTCCGCAAAAACACTGTCACAAGTAGAGAGGGACCCTGAGGTCACACCAGCATCGCGAAGGAGCTCCATGGGCCCCAAATCAACTCGAGATGAGGCCCGCTTCCCCTGCATTGACTCCAGAGCCATCCCCCGTTCCCCATCAAACACGACCTGAGGCTTGACTCCCTTTAGGCAACTCCAGAGGTTCCCCGAGAACAACGGGCCAAGTCTAGAGAGGAGTACCAAGTTCAGCAGAGCAACTCGAGGACTGCTCCGTGTACCCCAAATTGCCTCGAGATGAGAGCTGATTCCCTGGCTTAGACTCAAGACGTAGGCCACCTTTCCACAAGCCCCTCAAGAGGAGGCTTCTCTCAGCAATAGGTATGAGGGAGGGACCCTGAGATTGCTGCCTCAATGGGCATATACACCGAGAAGCCCTGACTCGAAAGGAGGCCGGGTTTCCTTGCAGTGGCTTGAATACAGTCTAGTCTTTCATCTCACAAGGTGAAGGGATGTCTGCACCACCTGTGGAGTCCCTAGAGAAAGCCCTAGGTCCCCGACTCCTTTCGACGGAATGCCTCACATGCCTCTGACACCTCGAGAGGCACGCAGAGCTCACTGCTTCAAAATTTGACGGAGCCTGACTCCTCTTGAACATTGACAGGAATCCCAGTATCCCTGTGGCTACTGGAAAGGGACCCTGGGTCTCCCGACTCACCTCGAGAAGCGCGCCTTTTGCCCTGCCAAGCCTCGAAGAGACTCCTGAGGTGTCCCTCGTAACTCGACAGGAGTCCTGACTTCGTTGAACAAACACGAGGGTTGAAGGGCCATCCCCGCCGTAAGTCGAGAATGTACCCCAGGTCCCCGCCGCAACTCGAGAAAAACCATGAGACTTCCCCCTCCAAGCGAGATGAGGCCCGATTCCCCTGCACTGCATGCAGAGCAATTCCGTGAGCCCCCTGAAACATGTCAGGAGCCTCGACTTGCTTGATGGATGTCGAGACAGTCCGCAAAAACACTGTCACAAGTAGAGAGGGACCCTGAGGTCACACCAGCATCGCGAAGGAGCTCCATGGGCCCCAAATCAACTCGAGATGAGGCCCGCTTCCCCTGCATTGACTCCAGAGCCATCCCCCGTTCCCCATCAAACACGACCTGAGGCTTGACTCCCTTTAGGCAACTCCAGAGGTTCCCCGAGAACAACGGGCCAAGTCTAGAGGAGTACCAAGTTCAGCAGAGCAACTCGAGGACTGCTCCGTGTACCCCAAATTGCCTCGAGATGAGAGCTGATTCCCTGGCTTAGACTCAAGACGTAGGCCACCTTTCCACAAGCCCCTCAAGAGGAGGCTTCTCTCAGCAATAGGTATGAGGGAGGGACCCTGAGATTGCTGCCTCAATGGGCATATACACCGAGAAGCCCTGACTCGAAAGGAGGCCGGGTTTCCTTGCAGTGGCTTGAATACAGTCTAGTCTTTCATCTCACAAGGTGAAGGGATGTCTGCACCACCTGTGGAGTCCCTAGAGAAAGCCCTAGGTCCCCGACTCCTTTCGACGGAATGCCTCACATGCCTCTGACACCTCGAGAGGCACGCAGAGCTCACTGCTTCAAAATTTGACGGAGCCTGACTCCTCTTGAACATTGACAGGAATCCCAGTATCCCTGTGGCTACTGGAAAGGGACCCTGGGTCTCCCGACTCACCTCGAGAAGCGTCCCTTTTGCCCTGCCAAGCCTCGAAGAGACTCCTGAGGTGTCCCTCGTAACTCGACAGGAGTCCTGACTTCGTTGAACAAACACGAGGGTTGAAGGGCCATCCCCGCCGTAAGTCGAGAATGTACCCCAGGTCCCCGCCGCAACTCGAGAAAAACCATGAGACTTCCCCCTCCAAGCGAGATGAGGCCCGATTCCCCTGCACTGCATGCAGAGCAATTCCGTGAGCCCCCTGAAACATGTCAGGAGCCTCGACTTGCTTGATGGATGTCGAGACAGTCCGCAAAAACACTGTCACAAGTAGAGAGGGACCCTGAGGTCACACCAGCATCGCGAAGGAGCTCCATGGGCCCCAAATCAACTCGAGATGAGGCCCGCTTCCCCTGCATTGACTCCAGAGCCATCCCCCGTTCCCCATCAAACACGACCTGAGGCTTGACTCCCTTTAGGCAACTCCAGAGGTTCCCCGAGAACAACGGGCCAAGTCTAGAGGAGTACCAAGTTCAGCAGAGCAACTCGAGGACTGCTCCGTGTACCCCAAATTGCCTCGAGATGAGAGCTGATTCCCTGGCTTAGACTCAAGACGTAGGCCACCTTTCCACAAGCCCCTCAAGAGGAGGCTTCTCTCAGCAATAGGTATGAGGGAGGGACCCTGAGATTGCTGCCTCAATGGGCATATACACCGAGAAGCCCTGACTCGAAAGGAGGCCGGGTTTCCTTGCAGTGGCTTGAATACAGTCTAGTCTTTCATCTCACAAGGTGAAGGGATGTCTGCACCACCTGTGGAGTCCCTAGAGAAAGCCCTAGGTCCCCGACTCCTTTCGACGGAATGCCTCACATGCCTCTGACACCTCGAGAGGCACGCAGAGCTCACTGCTTCAAAATTTGACGGAGCCTGACTCCTCTTGAACATTGACAGGAATCCCAGTATCCCTGTGGCTACTGGAAAGGGACCCTGGGTCTCCCGACTCACCTCGAGAAGCGTCCCTTTTGCCCTGCCAAGCCTCGAAGAGACTCCTGAGGTGTCCCTCGTAACTCGACAGGAGTCCTGACTTCGTTGAACAAACACGAGGGTTGAAGGGCCATCCCCGCCGTAAGTCGAGAATGTACCCCAGGTCCCCGCCGCAACTCGAGAAAAACCATGAGACTTCCCCCTCCAAGCGAGATGAGGCCCGATTCCCCTGCACTGCATGCAGAGCAATTCCGTGAGCCCCCTGAAACATGTCAGGAGCCTCGACTTGCTTGATGGATGTCGAGACAGTCCGCAAAATCACTGTCACAAGTAGAGAGGGACCCTGAGGTCACACCAGCATCGCGAAGGAGCTCCATGGGCCCCAAATCAACTCGAGATGAGGCCCGCTTCCCCTGCATTGACTCCAGAGCCATCCCCCGTTCCCCATCAAACACGACCTGAGGCTTGACTCCCTTTAGGCAACTCCAGAGGTTCCCCGAGAACAACGGGCCAAGTCTAGAGGAGTACCAAGTTCAGCAGAGCAACTCGAGGACTGACTGCTCCGTGTACCAATTGCCTCGAGATGAGAGCTGATTCCCTGGCTTAGACTCAAGACGTAGGCCACCTTTCCACAAGCCCCTCAAGAGGAGGCTTCTCTCAGCAATAGGTATGAGGGAGGGACCCTGAGATTGCTGCCTCAATGGGCATATACACCGAGAAGCCCTGACTCGAAAGGAGGCCGGTTTCCTTGCAGTGGCTTGAATACAGTCTAGTCTTTCATCTCACAAGGTGAAGGGATGTCTGCACCACCTGTGGAGTCCCTAGAGAAAGCCCTAGGTCCCCGACTCCTTTCGACGGAATGCCTCACATGCCTCTGACACCTCGAGAGGCACACAGAGCTCACTGCTTCAAAATTTGACGGAGCCTGACTCCTCTTGAACATTGACAGGAATCCCAGTATCCCTGTGGCTACTGGAAAGGGACCCTGGGTCTCCCGACTCACCTCGAGAAGCGTCCCTTTTGCCCTGCCAAGCCTCGAAGAGACTCCTGAGGTGTCCCTCGTAACTCGACACAGGAGTCCTGACTTCGTTGAACAAACACGAGGGTTGAAGGGCCATCCCCGCCGTAAGTCGAGAATGTACCCCAGGTCCCCGCCGCAACTCGAGAAAAACCATGAGACTTCCCCCTCCAAGCGAGATGAGGCCCGATTCCCCTGCACTGCATGCAGAGCAATTCCGTGAGCCCCCTGAAACATGTCAGGAGCCTCGACTTGCTTGATGGATGTCGAGACAGTCCGCAAAATCACTGTCACAAGTAGAGAGGGACCCTGAGGTCACACACAGCATCGCGAAGGAGCTCCATGGGCCCCAAATCAACTCGAGATGAGGCCCGCTTCCCCTGCATTGACTCCAGAGCCATCCCCCGTTCCCCATCAAACACGACCTGAGGCTTGACTCCCTTTAGGCAACTCCAGAGGTTCCCCGAGAACAACGGGCCAAGTCTAGAGGAGTACCAAGTTCAGCAGAGCAACTCGAGGACTGCTCCGTGTACCCCAAATTGCCTCGAGATGAGAGCTGATTCCCTGGCTTAGACTCAAGACGTAGGCCACCTTTCCACAAGCCCCACAAGAGGAGGCTTCTCTCAGCAATAGGTATGAGGGAGGGACCCTGAGATTGCTGCCTCAATGGGCATATACACCGAGAAGCCCTGACTCGAAAGGAGGCCGGGTTTCCTTGCAGTGGCTTGAATACAGTCTAGTCTTTCATCTCACAAGGTGAAGGGATGTCTGCACCACCTGTGGAGTCCCTAGAGAAAGCCCTAGGTCCCCGACTCCTTTCGACGGAATGCCTCACATGCCTCTGACACCTCGAGAGGCACACAGAGCTCACTGCTTCAAAATTTGACGGAGCCTGACTCCTCTTGAACATTGACAGGAATCCCAGTATCCCTGTGGCTACTGGAAAGGGACCCTGGGTCTCCCGACTCACCTCGAGAAGCGTCCCTTTTGCCCTGCCAAGCCTCGAAGAGACTCCTGAGGTGTCCCTCGTAACTCGACAGGAGTCCTGACTTCGTTGAACACACGAGGGTTGAAGGGCCATCCCCGCCGTAAGTCGAGAATGTACCCCAGGTCCCCGCCGCAACTCGAGAAAAACCATGAGACTTCCCTTCCAAGCGAGATGAGGCCCGATTCCCCTGCACTGCATGCAGAGCAATTCCGTGAGCCCCCTGAAACATGTCAGGAGCCTCGACTTGCTTGATGGATGTCGAGACAGTCCGCAAAAACACTGTCACAAGTTGAGAGGGACCCTGAGGTCACACCAGCATCGTGAAGGACCTCCATGGGCCCCAAATCAACACGAGATGAGGCCCGCTTCCCCTGCATTGACTCCAGAGCCATCCCCCGTTCCCCATCAAACACGACCTGAGGCTTGACTCCCTTTAGGCAACTCCAGAGGTTCCCCGAGAACAACGGGCCAAGTCTAGAGGAGTACCAAGTTCAGCAGAGCAACTCGAGGACTGCTCCGTGTACCCCAAATTGCCTCGAAATGAGAGCTGATTCCCTGGCTTAGACTCACGACGTAGGCCACCTTTGCACAAGCCCCTCAAGAGGAGGCTTCTCTCAGCAATAGATATGAGGGAGGGACCCTGAGATTACTGCCTCAATGGGCATATACACCGAGAAGCCCTGACTCGAAAGGAGGCCGGATATCCTTGCAGTGGCTTGAATACAGTCTAGTCTTTCATCTCACAAGGTGAAGGGATGTCTGCACCACCTGTGGAGTCCCTAGAGAAAGCCCTAGGTCCCCGACTCCTTTCGACGGAATGCCTCACATGCCTCTGACACCTCGAGAGGCACGCAGAGCTCACTGCTTCAAAATTTGACGGAGCCTGACTCCTCTTGAACATTGACAAGAATCCCAGTATTCCTATGGCTACTGGAAAGTGACCCTGGGTCTCCCGACTCACCTCGAGAAGAGTCCCTTTTTGCCCTGCCAAGCCTCGAAGAGACTCCTGAGGTGTCCCTCGTAACTCGACAGGAGTCCTGACTTCGTTGAACAAACACGAGGGTTGAAGGGCCCCCCGCCCCGCCGTAAGTCGAGAATGTACCCCAGGTCCCCGCCGCAACTCGAGAAAAACCATGAGCTTTCCCCCTCCAAGCGAGATGAGGCCCGATTCCCCTGCACTGCATGCAGAGCAATTCCGTGAGCCCCCTGAAACATGTCAGGAGCCTCGACTTGCTTGATGGATGTCGAGACAGTCCGCAAAAACACTGTCACCAGTAGAGAGGGACCCTGAGGTCACACCAGCATCGCGAAGGAGCTCCATGGGCCCCAAATCAAATCGAGATGAGGCCCGCTTCCCCTGCATTGACTCCAGAGCCATCCCCCGTTCCCCAGCAAACACGACCTGAGGCTTGACTCCCTTTAGGCAACTCCAGAGGTTCCCCGAGAACAACGGGCCAAGTCTAGTGGAGTACCAAGTTCAGCAGAGCAACTCGAGGACTGCTCCGTGTACCCCAAATTGCCTTGAGATGAGAGCTGATTCCCTGGCTTAGACTCAAGACGTAGGACACCTTTCCACAAGCCCCTCAAAAGGAGGCTTCTCTCAGCAATAGGTATGAGGGAGGGACCCTGAGATTGCTGCCTCAATGGGCATATACACCGAGAAGCCCTGACTCGAAAGGAGGCCGGGTTTCCTTGCAGTGGCTTGAATACAGTCTAGTCTTTCATCTCACAAGGTGAAGGGATGTCTGCACCACCTGTGGAGTCCCTAGAGAAAGCCCTAGGTCCCCGACTCCTTTCGACGGAATGCCTCACATGCCTCTGACACCTCGAGAGGCACGCAGAGCTCACTGCTTCAAAATTTGACGGAGCCTGACTCCTCTTGAACATTGACAGGAATCCCAGTATCCCTGTGGCTACTGGAAAGGGACCCTGGGTCTCCAGACTCACCTCGAGAAGCGTCCCTTTTGCCCTGCCAAGCCTCGAAGAGACTCCTGAGGTGTCCCTCGTAACTCGACAGGAGTCCTGACTTCGTTGAACAAACACGAGGGTTGAAGGGCCATCCCCGCCGTAACGAGAGAATGTACCCCAGGTCCCCGCCGCAACTCGAGAAAAACCATGAGACTTCCCCCTCCAAGCGAGATGAGGCCCGATTCCCCTGCACTGCATGCAGAGCAATTCCGTGAGCCCCCTGAAACATGTCAGGAGCCTCGACTTGCTTGATGGATGTCGAGACAGTCCGCAAAAACACTGTCACAAGTAGAGAGGGACCCTGAGGTCACACCAGCATCGCGAAGGAGCTCCATGGGCCCCAAATCAACTCGAGATGAGGCCCGCTTCCCCTGCATTGACTCCAGAGCCATCCCCCGTTCCCCATCAAACACGACCTGAGGCTTGACTCCCTTTAGGCAACTCCAGAGGTTCCCCGAGAACAACGGGCCAAGTCTAGAGGAGTACCAAGTTCAGCAGAGCAACTCGAGGACTGCTCCGTGTACCCCAAATTGCCTCGAGATGAGAGCTGATTCCCTGGCTTAGACTCAAGACGTAGGCCACCTTTCCACAAGCCCCTCAAGAGGAGGCTTCTCTCAGCAATAGGTATGAGGGAGGGACCCTGAGATTGCTGCCTCAATGGGCATATACACCGAGAAGCCCTGACTCGAAAGGAGGCCGGGTTTCCTTGCAGTGGCTTGAATACAGTCTAGTCTTTCATCTCACAAGGTGAAGGGATGTCTGCACCACCTGTGGAGTCCCTAGAGAAAGCCCTAGGTCCCCGACTCCTTTCGACGGAATGCCTCACATGCCTCTGACACCTCGAGAGGCACGCAGAGCTCACTGCTTCAAAATTTGACGGAGCCTGACTCCTCTTGAACATTGACAGGAATCCCAGTATCCCTGTGGCTACTGGAAAGGGACCCTGGGTCTCCCGACTCACCTCGAGAAGCGTCCCTTTTGCCCTGCCAAGCCTCGAAGAGACTCCTGAGGTGTCCCTCGTAACTCGACAGGAGTCCTGACTTCGTTGAACAAACACGAGGGTTGAAGGGCCATCCCCGCCGTAAGTCGAGAATGTACCCCAGGTCCCCGCCGCAACTCGAGAAAAACCATGAGACTTCCCCCTCCAAGCGAGATGAGGCCCGATTCCCCTGCACTGCATGCAGAGCAATTCCGTGAGCCCCCTGAAACATGTCAGGAGCCTCGACTTGCTTGATGGATGTCGAGACAGTCCGCAAAAATACTGTCACAAGTAGAGAGGGACCCTGAGGTCACACCAGCATCGCGAAGGAGCTCCATGGGCCCCAAATCAACTCGAGATGAGGCCCGCTTCCCCTGCATTGACTCCAGAGCCATCCCCCGTTCCCCATCAAACACGACCTGAGGCTTGACTCCCTTTAGGCAACTCCAGAGGTTCCCCGAGAACAACGGGCCAAGTCTAGAGGAGTACCAAGTTCAGCAGAGCAACTCGAGGACTGCTCCGTGTACCCCAAATTGCCTCGAGATGAGAGCTGATTCCCTGGCTTAGACTCAAGACGTAGGCCACCTTTCCACAAGCCCCTCAAGAGGAGGCTTCTCTCAGCAATAGGTATGAGGGAGGGACCCTGAGATTGCTGCCTCAATGGGCATATACACCGAGAAGCCCTGACTCGAAAGGAGGCCGGTTTCCTTGCAGTGGCTTGAATACAGTCTAGTCTTTCATCTCACAAGGTGAAGGGATGTCTGCACCACCTGTGGAGTCCCTAGAGAAAGCCCTAGGTCCCCGACTCCTTTCGACGGAATGCCTCACATGCCTCTGACACCTCGAGAGGCACACAGAGCTCACTGCTTCAAAATTTGACGGAGCCTGACTCCTCTTGAACATTGACAGGAATCCCAGTATCCCTGTGGCTACTGGAAAGGGACCCTGGGTCTCCCGACTCACCTCGAGAAGCGTCCCTTTTGCCCTGCCAAGCCTCGAAGAGACTCCTGAGGTGTCCCTCGTAACTCGACAGGAGTCCTGACTTCGTTGAACAAACACGAGGGTTGAAGGGCCATCCCCGCCGTAAGTCGAGAATGTACCCCAGGTCCCCGCCGCAACTCGAGAAAAACCATGAGACTTTCCCCCTCCAAGCGAGATGGCCCGATTCCCCTGCACTGCATGCAGAGCAATTCCGTGAGCCCCCTGAAACATGTCAGGAGCCTCGACTTGCTTGATGGATGTCGAGACAGTCCGCAAAAACACTGTCACAAGTAGAGAGGGACCCTGAGGTCACACCAGCATCGCGAAGGAGCTCCATGGGCCCCAAATCAACTCGAGATGAGGCCCGCTTCCCCTGCATTGACTCCAGAGCCATCCCCCGTTCCCCATCAAACACGACCTGAGGCTTGACTCCCTTTAGGCAACTCCAGAGGTTCCCCGAGAACAACGGGCCAAGTCTAGAGGAGTACCAAGTTCAGCAGAGCAACTCGAGGACTGCTCCGTGTACCCCAAATTGCCTCGAGATGAGAGCTGATTCCCTGGCTTAGACTCAAGACGTAGGCCACCTTTCCACAAGCCCCTCAAGAGGAGGCTTCTCTCAGCAATAGGTATGAGGGAGGGACCCTGAGATTGCTGCCTCAATGGGCATATACACCGAGAAGCCCTGACTCGAAAGGAGGCCGGGTTTCCTTGCAGTGGCTTGAATACAGTCTAGTCTTTCATCTCACAAGGTGAAGGGATGTCTGCACCACCTGTGGAGTCCCTAGAGAAAGCCCTAGGTCCCCGACTCCTTTCGACGGAATGCCTCACATGCCTCTGACACCTCGAGAGGCACGCAGAGCTCACTGCTTCAAAATTTGCTTCAAAATTTGACGGAGCCTGACTCCTCTTGAACATTGACAGGAATCCCAGTATCCCTGTGGCTACTGGAAAGGGACCCTGGGTCTCCCGACTCACCTCGAGAAGCGTCCCTTTTGCCCTGCCAAGCCTCGAAGAGACTCCTGAGGTGTCCCTCGTAACTCGACAGGAGTCCTGACTTCGTTGAACAAACACGAGGGTTGAAGGGCCATCCCCGCCGTAAGTCGAGAATGTACCCCAGGTCCCCCCGCCGCAACTCGAGAAAAACCATGAGACTCCCCTCCAAGCGAGATGAGGCCCGATTCCCCTGCACTGCATGCAGAGCAATTCCGTCCGTGAGCCCCCTGAAACATGTCAGGAGCCTCGACTTGCTTGATGGATGTCGAGACAGTCCGCAAAAACACTGTCACAAGTAGAGAGGGACCCTGAGGTCACACCAGCATCGCGAAGGAGCTCCATGGGCCCCAAATCAACTCGAGATGAGGCCCGCTTCCCCTGCATTGACTCCAGAGCCATCCCCCGTTCCCCATCAAACACGACCTGAGGCTTGACTCCCTTTAGGCAACTCCAGAGGTTCCCCGAGAACAACGGGCCAAGTCTAGAGGAGTACCAAGTTCAGCAGAGCAACTCGAGGACTGCTCCGTGTACCCCAAATTGCCTCGAGATGAGAGCTGATTCCCTGGCTTAGACTCAAGACGTAGGCCACCTTTCCACAAGCCCCTCAAGAGGAGGCTTCTCTCAGCAATAGATATGAGGGAGGGACCCTGAGATTGCTGCCTCAATGGGCATATACACCGAGAAGCCCTGACTCGAAAGGAGGCCGGTTTCCTTGCAGTGGCTTGAATACAGTCTAGTCTTTCATCTCACAAGGTGAAGGGATGTCTGCACCACCTGTGGAGTCCCTAGAGAAAGCCCTAGGTCCCCGACTCCTTTCGACGGAATGCCTCACATGCCTCTGACACCTCGAGAGGCACGCAGAGCTCACTGCTTCAAAATTTGACGGAGCCTGACTCCTCTTGAACATTGACAGGAATCCCAGTATCCCTGTGGCTACTGGAAAGGGACCCTGGGTCTCCCGACTCACCTCGAGAAGCGTCCCTTTTTGCCCTGCCAAGCCTCGAAGAGACTCCTGAGGTGTCCCTCGTAACTCGACAGGAGTCCTGACTTCGTTGAACAAACACGAGGGTTGAAGGGCCATCCCCGCCGTAAGTCGAGAATGTACCCCAGGTCCCCGCCGCAACTCGAGAAAAACCATGAGACTTCCCCCTCCAAGCGAGATGAGGCCCGATTCCCCTGCACTGCATGCAGAGCAATTCCGTGAGCCCCCTGAAACATGTCAGGAGCCTCGACTTGCTTGATGGATGTCGAGACAGTCCGCAAAAACACTGTCACCAGTAGAGAGGGACCCTGAGGTCACACCAGCATCGCGAAGGAGCTCCATGGGCCCCAAATCAAATCGAGATGAGGCCCGCTTCCCCTGCATTGACTCCAGAGCCATCCCCCGTTCCCCATCAAACACGACCTGAGGCTTGACTCCCTTTAGGCAACTCCAGAGGTTCCCCGAGAACAACGGGCCAAGTCTAGTGGAGTACCAAGTTCAGCAGAGCAACTCGAGGACTGCTCCGTGTACCCCAAATTGCCTTGAGATGAGAGCTGATTCCCTGGCTTAGACTCAAGACGTAGGACACCTTTCCACAAGCCCCTCAAAAGGAGGCTTCTCTCAGCAATAGGTATGAGGGAGGGACCCTGAGATTGCTGCCTCAATGGGCATATACACCGAGAAGCCCTGACTCGAAAGGAGGCCGGGTTTCCTTGCAGTGGCTTGAATACAGTCTAGTCTTTCATCTCACAAGGTGAAGGGATGTCTGCACCACCTGTGGAGTCCCTAGAGAAAGCCCTAGGTCCCCGACTCCTTTCGACGGAATGCCTCACATGCCTCTGACACCTCGAGAGGCACGCAGAGCTCACTGCTTCAAAATTTGACGGAGCCTGACTCCTCTTGAACATTGACAGGAATCCCAGTATCCCTGTGGCTACTGGAAAGGGACCCTGGGTCTCCCGACTCACCTCGAGAAGCGTCCCTTTTGCCCTGCCAAGCCTCGAAGAGACTCCTGAGGTGTCCCTCGTAACTCGACAGGAGTCCTGACTTCGTTGAACAAACACGTGGGTTGAAGGGCCATCCCCGCCGTAAGTCGAGAATGTACCCCAGGTCCCCGCCGCAACTCGAGAAAAACCATGAGACTTCCCCCTCCAAGCGAGATGAGGCCCGATTCCCCTGCACTGCATGCAGAGCAATTCCGTGAGCCCCCTGAAACATGTCAGGAGCCTCGACTTGCTTGATGGATGTCGAGACAGTCCGCAAAAACACTGTCACAAGTAGAGAGGGACCCTGAGGTCACACCAGCATCGCGAAGGAGCTCCATGGGCCCCAAATCAACTCGAGATGAGGCCCGCTTCCCCTGCATTGACTCCAGAGCCATCCCCCGTTCCCCATCAAACACGACCTGAGGCTTGACTCCCTTTAGGCAACTCCAGAGGTTCCCCGAGAACAACGGGCCAAGTCTAGAGGAGTACCAAGTTCAGCAGAGCAACTCGAGGACTGCTCCGTGTACCCCAAATTGCCTCGAGATGAGAGCTGATTCCCTGGCTTAGACTCAAGACGTAGGCCACCTTTCCACAAGCCCCTCAAGAGGAGGCTTCTCTCAGCAATAGGTATGAGGGAGGGACCCTGAGATTGCTGCCTCAATGGGCATATACACCGAGAAGCCCTGACTCGAAAGGAGAGGCCGGGTTTCCTTGCAGTGGCTTGAATACAGTCTAGTCTTTCATCTCACAAGGTGAAGGGATGATGTCTGCACCACCTGTGGAGTCCCTAGAGAAAGCCCTAGGTCCCCGACTCCTTTCGACGGAATGCCTCACATGCCTCTGACACCTCGAGAGGCACGCAGAGCTCACTGCTTCAAAATTTGACGGAGCCTGACTCCTCTTGAACATTGACAGGAATCCCAGTATCCCTGTGGCTACTGGAAAGGGACCCTGGGTCTCCCGACTCACCTCGAGAAGCGTCCCTTTTGCCCTGCCAAGCCTCGAAGAGACTCCTGAGGTGTCCCTCGTAACTCGACAGGAGTCCTGACTTCGTTGAACAAACACGAGGGTTGAAGGGCCATCCCCGCCGTAAGTCGAGAATGTACCCCAGGTCCCCGCCGCAACTCGAGAAAAACCATGAGACTTCCCCCTCCAAGCGAGATGAGGCCCGATTCCCCTGCACTGCATGCAGAGCCAATTCCGTGAGCCCCCTGAAACATGTCAGGAGCCTCGACTTGCTTGATGGATGTCGAGACAGTCCGCAAAAACACTGTCACAAGTAGAGAGGGACCCTGAGGTCACACCAGCATCGCGAAGGAGCTCCATGGGCCCCAAATCAACTCGAGATGAGGCCCGCTTCCCCTGCATTGACTCCAGAGCCATCCCCCGTTCCCCATCAAACACGACCTGAGGCTTGACTCCCTTTAGGCAACTCCAGAGGTTCCCCGAGAACAACGGGCCAAGTCTAGAGGAGTACCAAGTTCAGCAGAGCAACTCGAGGACTGCTCCGTGTACCCCAAATTGCCTCGAGATGAGAGCTGATTCCCTGGCTTAGACTCAAGACGTAGGCCACCTTTCCACAAGCCCCTCAAGAGGAGGCTTCTCTCAGCAATAGGTATGAGGGAGGGACCCTGAGATTGCTGCCTCAATGGGCATATACACCGAGAAGCCCTGACTCGAAAGGAGGCCGGTTTCCTTGCAGTGGCTTGAATACAGTCTAGTCTTTCATCTCACAAGGTGAAGGGATGTCTGCACCACCTGTGGAGTCCCTAGAGAAAGCCCTAGGTCCCCGACTCCTTTCGACGGAATGCCTCACATGCCTCTGACACCTCGAGAGGCACGCAGAGCTCACTGCTTCAAAATTTGACGGAGCCTGACTCCTCTTGAACATTGACAGGAATCCCAGTATCCCTGTGGCTACTGGAAAGGGACCCTGGGTCTCCCGACTCACCTCGAGAAGCGTCCCTTTTGCCCTGCCAAGCCTCGAAGAGACTCCTGAGGTGTCCCTCGTAACTCGACAGGAGTCCTGACTTCGTTGAACAAACACGAGGGTTGAAGGGCCATCCCCGCCGTAAGTCGAGAATGTACCCCAGGTCCCCGCCGCAACTCGAGAAAAACCATGAGACTTCCCCCTCCAAGCGAGATGAGGCCCGATTCCCCTGCACTGCATGCAGAGCAATTCCGTGAGCCCTGAAAAACATGTCAGGAGCCTCGACTTGCTTGATGGATGTCGAGACAGTCCGCAAAAACACTGTCACAAGTAGAGAGGGACCCTGAGGTCACACCAGCATCGCGAAGGAGCTCCATGGGCCCCAAATCAACTCGAGATGAGGCCCGCTTCCCCTGCATTGACTCCAGAGCCATCCCCCGTTCCCCATCAAACACGACCTGAGGCTTGACTCCCTTTAGGCAACTCCAGAGGTTCCCCGAGAACAACGGGCCAAGTCTAGAGGAGTACCAAGTTCAGCAGAGCAACTCGAGGACTGCTCCGTGTACCCCAAATTGCCTCGAGATGAGAGCTGATTCCCTGGCTTAGACTCAAGACGTAGGCCACCTTTCCACAAGCCCCTCAAGAGGAGGCTTCTCTCAGCAATAGGTATGAGGGAGGGACCCTGAGATTGCTGCCTCAATGGGCATATACACCGAGAAGCCCTGACTCGAAAGGAGGCCGGGTTTCCTTGCAGTGGCTTGAATACAGTCTAGTCTTTCATCTCACAAGGTGAAGGGATGTCTGCACCACCTGTGGAGTCCCTAGAGAAAGCCCTAGGTCCCCGACTCCTTTCGACGGAATGCCTCACATGCCTCTGACACCTCGAGAGGCACGCAGAGCTCACTGCTTCAAAATTTGACGGAGCCTGACTCCTCTTGAACATTGACAGGAATCCCAGTATCCCTGTGGCTACTGGAAAGGGACCCTGGGTCTCCCGACTCACCTCGAGAAGCGTCCCTTTTGCCCTGCCAAGCCTCGAAGAGACTCCTGAGGTGTCCCTCGTAACTCGACAGGAGTCCTGACTTCGTTGAACAAACACGAGGGTTGAAGGGCCATCCCCGCCGTAAGTCGAGAATGTACCCCAGGTCCCCGCCGCAACTCGAGAAAAACCATGAGACTTCCCCCTCCAAGCGAGATGAGGCCCGATTCCCCTGCACTGCATGCAGAGCAATTCCGTGAGCCCCCTGAAACATGTCAGGAGCCTCGACTTGCTTGATGGATGTCGAGACAGTCCGCAAAAACACTGTCACAAGTAGAGAGGGACCCTGAGGTCACACCAGCATCGCGAAGGAGCTCCATGGGCCCCAAATCAACTCGAGATGAGGCCCGCTTCCCCTGCATTGACTCCAGAGCCATCCCCCGTTCCCCATCAAACACGACCTGAGGCTTGACTCCCTTTAGGCAACTCCAGAGGTTCCCCGAGAACAACGGGCCAAGTCTAGAGGAGTACCAAGTTCAGCAGAGCAACTCGAGGACTGCTCCGTGTACCCCAAATTGCCTTGAGATGAGAGCTGATTCCCTGGCTTAGACTCAAGACGTAGGCCACCTTTCCACAAGCCCCTCAAGAGGAGGCTTCTCTCAGCAATAGGTATGAGGGAGGGACCCTGAGATTGCTGCCTCAATGGGCATATACACCGAGAAGCCCTGACTCGAAAGGAGGCGGGTTTCCTTGCAGTGGCTTGAATACAGTCTAGTCTTTCATCTCACAAGGTGAAGGGATGTCTGCACCACCTGTGGAGTCCCTAGAGAAAGCCCTAGGTCCCCGACTCCTTTCGACGGAATGCCTCACATGCCTCTGACACCTCGAGAGGCACGCAGAGCTCACTGCTTCAAAATTTGACGGAGCCTGACTCCTCTTGAACATTGACAGGAAATCCCAGTATCCCTGTGGCTACTGGAAAGGGACCCTGGGTCTCCCGACTCACCTCGAGAAGCGTCCCTTTTGCCCTGCCAAGCCTCGAAGAGACTCCTGAGGTGTCCCTCGTAACTCGACAGGAGTCCTGACTTCGTTGAACAAACACGAGGGTTGAAGGGCCATCCCCGCCGTAAGTCGAGAATGTACCCCAGGTCCCCGCCGCAACTCGAGAAAAACCATGAGACTTCCCCTCCAAGCGAGATGAGGCCCGATTCCCCTGCACTGCATGCAGAGCAATTCCGTGAGCCCCCTGAAACATGTCAGGAGCCTCGACTTGCTTGATGGATGTCGAGACAGTCCGCAAAAACACTGTCACAAGTAGAGAGGGACCCTGAGGTCACACCAGCATCGCGAAGGAGCTCCATGGGCCCCAAATCAACTCGAGATGAGGCCCGCTTCCCCTGCATTGACTCCAGAGCCATCCCCCGTTCCCCATCAAACACGACCTGAGGCTTGACTCCCTTTAGGCAACTCCAGAGGTTCCCCGAGAACAACGGGCCAAGTCTAGAGGAGTACCAAGTTCAGCAGAGCAACTCGAGGACTGCTCCGTGTACCCCAAA
>JAJLRB010002000.1:0-16976 GCA_020976825.1 Odocoileus hemionus | reverse complement strand
CTACTTGTGACAGTGTTTTTGCGGACTGTCTCGACATCCATCAAGCAAGTCGAGGCTCCTGACATGTTTCAGGGGGCTCACGGAATTGCTCTGCATGCAGTGCAGGGGAATCGGGCCTCATCTCGCTTGGAGGGGGAAGTCTCATGGTTTTTCTCGAGTTGCGGCGGGGACCTGGGGTACATTCTCGACTTACGGCGGGGATGGCCCTTCAACCCTCGTGTTTGTTCAACGAAGTCAGGACTCCTGTCGAGTTACGAGGGACACCTCAGGAGTCTCTTCGAGGCTTGGCAGGGCAAAAGGGACGCTTCTCGAGGTGAGTCGGGAGACCCAGGGTCCCTTTCCAGTAGCCACAGGGATACTGGGACTCCTGTCAATGTTCAAGAGGAGTCAGGCTCCGTCAAATTTTGAAGCAGTGAGCTCTGCGTGCCTCTCGAGGTGTCAGAGGCATGTGAGGCATTCCGTCGAAAGGAGTCGGGGACCTAGGGCTTTCTCTAGGGACTCCACAGGTGGTGCAGACATCCCTTCACCTTGTGAGATGAAAGACTAGACTGTATTCAAGCCACTGCAAGAAACCCGGCCTCCTTTCGAGTCAGGGCTTCTCGGTGTATATGCCCATTGAGGCAGCAATCTCAGGGTCCCTCCCTCATACCTATTGCTGAGAGAAGCCTCCTCTTGAGGGGCTTGTGGAAAGGTGGCCTACGTCTTGAGTCAAGCCAGGGAATCAGCTCTCATCTCGAGGCAATTTGGGGTACACGGAGCAGTCCTCGAGTTGCTCTGCTGAACTTGGTACTCCTCTAGACTTGGCCCGTTGTTCTCGGGGAACCTCTGGAGTTGCCTAAAGGGAGTCAAGCCTCAGGTCGTGTTTGATGGGGGGGGGGGGGATGGCTCTGGAGTCAATGCAGGGGGGAAGCGGGCCTCATCTCGAGTTGATTTGGGGCCCATGGAGCTCCTTCGCGATGCTGGTGTGACCTCAGGGTCCCTCTCTACTTGTGACAGTGTTTTTTGCGGACTGTCTCGACATCCATCAAGCAAGTCGAGGCTCCTGACATGTTTCAGGGGGCTCACGGAATTGCTCTGCATGCAGTGCAGGGGAATCGGGCCTCATCTCGCTTGGAGGGGGAAGTCTCATGGTTTTTCTCGAGTTGCGGCGGGGACCTGGGGTACATTCTCGACTTACGGCGGGGATGGCCCTTCAACCCTCGTGTTTGTTCAACGAAGTCAGGACTCCTGTCGAGTTACGAGGGACACCTCAGGAGTCTCTTCGAGGCTTGGCAGGGCAAAAGGGACGCTTCTCGAGGTGAGTCGGGAGACCCAGGGTCCCTTTCCAGTAGCCACAGGGATACTGGGATTCCTGTCAATGTTCAAGAGGAGTCAGGCTCCGTCAAATTTTGAAGCAGTGAGCTCTGCGTGCCTCTCGAGGTGTCAGAGGCATGTGAGGCATTCCGTCGAAAGGAGTCGGGGACCTAGGGCTTTCTCTAGGGACTCCACAGGTGGTGCAGACATCCCTCACCTTGTGAGATGAAAGACTAGACTGTATTCAAGCCACTGCAAGGAAACCCGGCCTCCTTTCGAGTCAGGGCTTCTCGGTGTATATGCCCATTGAGGCAGCAATCTCAGGGTCCCTCCCTCATACCTATTGCTGAGAGAAGCCTCCTCTTGAGGGGCTTGTGGAAAGGTGGCCTACGTCTTGAGTCCAAGCCAGGGAATCAGCTCTCATCTCGAGGCAATTTGGGGTACACGGAGCAGTCCTCGAGTTGCTCTGCTGAACTTGGTACTCCTCTAGACTTGGCCCGTTGTTCTCGGGGAACCTCTGGAGTTGCCTAAAGGGAGTCAAGCCTCAGGTCGTGTTTGATGGGGAACGGGGGATGGCTCTGGAGTCAATGCAGGGGAAGCGGGCCTCATCTCGAGTTGATTTGGGGCCCATGGAGCTCCTTCGCGATGCTGGTGTGACCTCAGGGTCCCTCTCTACTTGTGACAGTGTTTTTTTTGCGGACTGTCTCGACATCCATCAAGCAAGTCGAGGCTCCTGACATGTTTCAGGGGGCTCACGGAATTGCTCTGCATGCAGTGCAGGGGAATCGGGCCTCATCTCGCTTGGAGGGGGAAGTCTCATGGTTTTTCTCGAGTTGCGGCGGGGACCTGGGGTACATTCTCGACTTACGGCGGGGATGGCCCTTCAACCCTCGTGTTTGTTCAACGAAGTCAGGACTCCTGTCGAGTTACGAGGGACACCTCAGGAGTCTCTTCGAGGCTTGGCAGGGCAAAAGGGACGCTTCTCGAGGTGAGTCGGGAGACCCAGGGTCCCTTTCCAGTAGCCACAGGGATACTGGGATTCCTGTCAATGTTCAAGAGGAGTCAGGCTCCGTCAAATTTTGAAGCAGTGAGCTCTGCGTGCCTCTCGAGGTGTCAGAGGCATGTGAGGCATTCCGTCGAAAGGAGTCGGGGACCTAGGGCTTTCTCTAGGGACTCCACAGGTGGTGCAGACATCCCTTCACCTTGTGAGATGAAAGACTAGACTGTATTCAAGCCACTGCAAGGAAACCCGGCCTCCTTTCGAGTCAGGGCTTCTCGGTGTATATGCCCATTGAGGCAGCAATCTCAGGGTCCCTCCCTCATACCTATTGCTGAGAGAAGCCTCCTCTTGAGGGGCTTGTGGAAAGGTGGCCTACGTCTTGAGTCCAAGCCAGGGAATCAGCTCTCATCTCGAGGCAATTTGGGGTACACGGAGCAGTCCTCGAGTTGCTCTGCTGAACTTGGTACTCCTCTAGACTTGGCCCGTTGTTCTCGGGGAACCTCTGGAGTTGCCTAAAGGGAGTCAAGCCTCAGGTCGTGTTTGATGGGGAACGGGGGATGGCTCTGGAGTCAATGCAGGGGAAGCGGGCCTCATCTCGAGTTGATTTGGGGCCCATGGAGCTCCTTCGCGATGCTGGTGTGACCTCAGGGTCCCTCTCTACTTGTGACAGTGTTTTTGCGGACTGTCTCGACATCCATCAAGCAAGTCGAGGCTCCTGACATGTTTCAGGGGGCTCACGGAATTGCTCTGCATGCAGTGCAGGGGAATCGGGCCTCATCTCGCTTGGAGGGGGAAGTCTCATGGTTTTTCTCGAGTTGCGGCGGGGACCTGGGGTACATTCTCGACTTACGGCGGGGATGGCCCTTCAACCCTCGTGTTTGTTCAACGAAGTCAGGACTCCTGTCGAGTTACGAGGGACACCTCAGGAGTCTCTTCGAGGCTTGGCAGGGCAAAAGGGACGCTTCTCGAGGTGAGTCGGGAGACCCAGGGTCCCTTTCCAGTAGCCACAGGGATACTGGGATTCCTGTCAATGTTCAAGAGGAGTCAGGCTCCGTCAAATTTTGAAGCAGTGAGCTCTGCGTGCCTCTCGAGGTGTCAGAGGCATGTGAGGCATTCCGTCGAAAGGAGTCGGGGACCTAGGGCTTTCTCTAGGGACTCCACAGGTGGTGCAGACATCCCTTCACCTTGTGAGATGAAAGACTAGACTGTATTCAAGCCACTGCAAGGAAAACCCGGCCTCCTTTCGAGTCAGGGCTTCTCGGTGTATATGCCCATTGAGGCAGCAATCTCAGGGTCCCTCCCTCATACCTATTGCTGAGAGAAGCCTCCTCTTGAGGGGCTTGTGGAAAGGTGGCCTACGTCTTGAGTCAAGCCAGGGAATCAGCTCTCATCTCGAGGCAATTTGGGGTACACGGAGCAGTCCTCGAGTTGCTCTGCTGAACTTGGTACTCCTCTAGACTTGGCCCGTTGTTCTCGGGGAACCTCTGGAGTTGCCTAAAGGGAGTCAAGCCTCAGGTCGTGTTTGATGGGGAACGGGGGATGGCTCTGGAGTCAATGCAGGGGAAGCGGGCCTCATCTCGAGTTGATTTGGGGCCCATGGAGCTCCTTCGCGATGCTGGTGTGACCTCAGGGTCCCTCTCTACTTGTGACAGTGTGTTTTTGCGGACTGTCTCGACATCCATCAAGCAAGTCGAGGCTCCTGACATGTTTCAGGGGGCTCACGGAATTGCTCTGCATGCAGTGCAGGGGAATCGGGCCTCATCTCGCTTGGAGGGGGAAGTCTCATGGTTTTTCTCGAGTTGCGGCGGGGACCTGGGGTACATTCTCGACTTACGGCGGGGATGGCCCTTCAACCCTCGTGTTTGTTCAACGAAGTCAGGACTCCTGTCGAGTTACGAGGGACACCTCAGGAGTCTCTTCGAGGCTTGGCAGGGCAAAAGGGACGCTTCTCGAGGTGAGTCGGGAGACCCAGGGTCCCTTTCCAGTAGCCACAGGGATACTGGGATTCCTGTCAATGTTCAAGAGGAGTCAGGCTCCGTCAAATTTTGAAGCAGTGAGCTCTGCGTGCCTCTCGAGGTGTCAGAGGCATGTGAGGCATTCCGTCGAAAGGAGTCGGGGACCTAGGGCTTTCTCTAGGGACTCCACAGGTGGTGCAGACATCCCTTCACCTTGTGAGATGAAAGACTAGACTGTATTCAAGCCACTGCAAGGAAACCCGGCCTCCTTTCGAGTCAGGGCTTCTCGGTGTATATGCCCATTGAGGCAGCAATCTCAGGGTCCCTCCCTCATACCTATTGCTGAGAGAAGCCTCCTCTTGAGGGGCTTGTGGAAAGGTGGCCTACGTCTTGAGTCCAAGCCAGGGAATCAGCTCTCATCTCGAGGCAATTTGGGGTACACGGAGCAGTCCTCGAGTTGCTCTGCTGAACTTGGTACTCCTCTAGACTTGGCCCGTTGTTCTCGGGGAACCTCTGGAGTTGCCTAAAGGGAGTCAAGCCTCAGGTCGTGTTTGATGGGGAACGGGGGATGGCTCTGGAGTCAATGCAGGGGAAGCGGGCCTCATCTCGAGTTGATTTGGGGCCCATGGAGCTCCTTCGCGATGCTGGTGTGACCTCAGGGTCCCTCTCTACTTGTGACAGTGTTTTTTTTTGCGGACTGTCTCGACATCCATCAAGCAAGTCGAGGCTCCTGACATGTTTCAGGGGGCTCACGGAATTGCTCTGCATGCAGTGCAGGGGGAATCGGGCCTCATCTCGCTTGGAGGGGGAAGTCTCATGGTTTTTCTCGAGTTGCGGCGGGGACCTGGGGTACATTCTCGACTTACGGCGGGGATGGCCCTTCAACCCTCGTGTTTGTTCAACGAAGTCAGGACTCCTGTCGAGTTACGAGGGACACCTCAGGAGTCTCTTCGAGGCTTGGCAGGGCAAAAGGGACGCTTCTCGAGGTGAGTCGGGAGACCCAGGGTCCCTTTCCAGTAGCCACAGGGATACTGGGATTCCTGTCAATGTTCAAGAGGAGTCAGGCTCCGTCAAATTTTGAAGCAGTGAGCTCTGCGTGCCTCTCGAGGTGTCAGAGGCATGTGAGGCATTCCGTCGAAAGGAGTCGGGGACCTAGGGCTTTCTCTAGGGACTCCACAGGTGGTGCAGACATCCCTTCACCTTGTGAGATGAAAGACTAGACTGTATTCAAGCCACTGCAAGGAAACCCGGCCTCCTTTCGAGTCAGGGCTTCTCGGTGTATATGCCCATTGAGGCAGCAATCTCAGGGTCCCTCCCTCATACCTATTGCTGAGAGAAGCCTCCTCTTGAGGGGCTTGTGGAAAGGTGGCCTACGTCTTGAGTCCAAGCCAGGGAATCAGCTCTCATCTCGAGGCAATTTGGGGTACACGGAGCAGTCCTCGAGTTGCTCTGCTGAACTTGGTACTCCTCTAGACTTGGCCCGTTGTTCTCGGGGAACCTCTGGAGTTGCCTAAAGGGAGTCAAGCCTCAGGTCGTGTTTGATGGGGAACGGGGGGGATGGCTCTGGAGTCAATGCAGGGGAAGCGGGCCTCATCTCGAGTTGATTTGGGGCCCATGGAGCTCCTTCGCGATGCTGGTGTGACCTCAGGGTCCCTCTCTACTTGTGACAGTGTTTTTGCGGACTGTCTCGACATCCATCAAGCAAGTCGAGGCTCCTGACATGTTTCAGGGGGCTCACGGAATTGCTCTGCATGCAGTGCAGGGGAATCGGGCCTCATCTCGCGCTTGGAGGGGGAAGTCTCATGGTTTTTCTCGAGTTGCGGCGGGGACCTGGGGTACATTCTCGACTTACGGCGGGGATGGCCCTTCAACCCTCGTGTTTGTTCAACGAAGTCAGGACTCCTGTCGAGTTACGAGGGACACCTCAGGAGTCTCTTCGAGGCTTGGCAGGGCAAAAGGGACGCTTCTCGAGGTGAGTCGGGAGACCCAGGGTCCCTTTCCAGTAGCCACAGGGATACTGGGATTCCTGTCAATGTTCAAGAGGAGTCAGGCTCCGTCAAATTTTGAAGCAGTGAGCTCTGCGTGCCTCTCGAGGTGTCAGAGGCATGTGAGGCATTCCGTCGAAAGGAGTCGGGGACCTAGGGCTTTCTCTAGGGACTCCACAGGTGGTGCAGACAGACATCCCTTCACCTTGTGAGATGAAAGACTAGACTGTATTCAAGCCACTGCAAGGAAACCCGGCCTCCTTTCGAGTCAGGGCTTCTCGGTGTATATGCCCATTGAGGCAGCAATCTCAGGGTCCCTCCCTCATACCTATTGCTGAGAGAAGCCTCCTCTTGAGGGGCTTGTGGAAAGGTGGCCTACGTCTTGAGTCCAAGCCAGGGAATCAGCTCTCATCTCGAGGCAATTTGGGGTACACGGAGCAGTCCTCGAGTTGCTCTGCTGAACTTGGTACTCCTCTAGACTTGGCCCGTTGTTCTCGGGGAACCTCTGGAGTTTCCTAAAGGGAGTCAAGCCTCAGGTCGTGTTTGGTGGGGAACGGGGGATGGCTCTGGAGTCAATGCAGGGGAAGCGGGCCTCATCTCGAGTTGATTTGGGGCCCATGGAGCTCCTTCGCGATGCTGGTGTGACCTCAGGGTCCCTCTCTACTTGTGACAGTGTTTTTGCGGACTGTCTCGACATCCATCAAGCAAGTCGAGGCTCCTGACATGTTTCAGGGGGCTCACGGAATTGCTCTGCATGCAGTGCAGGGGAATCGGGCCTCATCTCGCTTGGGGGGGGGAAGTCTCATGGTTTTTCTCGAGTTGCGGCGGGGACCTGGGGTACATTCTCGACTTACGGCGGGGATGGCCCTTCAACCCTCGTGTTTGTTCAACGAAGTCAGGACTCCTGTCGAGTTACGAGGGACACCTCAGGAGTCTCTTCGAGGCTTGGCAGGGCAAAAGGGACGCTTCTCGAGGTGAGTCGGGAGACCCAGGGTCCCTTTCCAGTAGCCACAGGGATACTGGGATTCCTGTCAATGTTCAAGAGGAGTCAGGCTCCGTCAAATTTTGAAGCAGTGAGCTCTGCGTGCCTCTCGAGGTGTCAGAGGCATGTGAGGCATTCCGTCGAAAGGAGTCGGGGACCTAGGGCTTTCTCTAGGGACTCCACAGGTGGTGCAGACATCCCTTCACCTTGTGAGAGATGAAAGACTAGACTGTATTCAAGCCACTGCAAGGAAACCCGGCCTCCTTTCGAGTCAGGGCTTCTCGGTGTATATGCCCATTGAGGCAGCAATCTCAGGGTCCCTCCCTCATACCTATTGCTGAGAGAAGCCTCCTCTTGAGGGGCTTGTGGAAAGGTGGCCTACGTCTTGAGTCCAAGCCAGGGAATCAGCTCTCATCTCGAGGCAATTTGGGGTACACGGAGCAGTCCTCGAGTTGCTCTGCTGAACTTGGTACTCCTCTAGACTTGGCCCGTTGTTCTCGGGGAACCTCTGGAGTTGCCTAAAGGGAGTCAAGCCTCAGGTCGTGTTTGATGGGGAACGGGGGATGGCTCTGGAGTCAATGCAGGGGAAGCGGGCCTCATCTCGAGTTGATTTGGGGCCCATGGAGCTCCTTCGCGATGCTGGTGTGACCTCAGGGTCCCTCTCTACTTGTGACAGTGTTTTTGCGGACTGTCTCGACATCCATCAAGCAAGTCGAGGCTCCTGACATGTTTCAGGGGGCTCACGGAATTGCTCTGCATGCAGTGCAGGGGAATCGGGCCTCATCTCGCTTGGAGGGGGAAGTCTCATGGTTTTTCTCGAGTTGCGGGGGGGACCTGGGGTACATTCTCGACTTACGGCGGGGATGGCCCTTCAACCCTCGTGTTTGTTCAACGAAGTCAGGACTCCTGTCGAGTTACGAGGGACACCTCAGGAGTCTCTTCGAGGCTTGGCAGGGCAAAAGGGACGCTTCTCGAGGTGAGTCGGGAGACCCAGGGTCCCTTTCCAGTAGCCACAGGGATACTGGGATTCCTGTCAATGTTCAAGAGGAGTCAGGCTCCGTCAAATTTTGAAGCAGTGAGCTCTGCGTGCCTCTCGAGGTGTCAGAGGCATGTGAGGCATTCCGTCGAAAGGAGTCGGGGACCTAGGGCTTTCTCTAGGGACTCCACAGGTGGTGCAGACATCCCTTCACCTTGTGAGATGAAAGACTAGACTGTATTCAAGCCACTGCAAGGAAACCCGGCCTCCTTTCGAGTCAGGGCTTCTCGGTGTATATGCCCATTGAGGCAGCAATCTCAGGGTCCCTCCCTCATACCTATTGCTGAGAGAGAAGCCTCCTCTTGAGGGGCTTGTGGAAAGGTGGCCTACGTCTTGAGTCTAAGCCAGGGAATCAGCTCTCATCTCGAGGCAATTTGGGGTACACGGAGCAGTCCTCGAGTTGCTCTGCTGAACTTGGTACTCCTCTAGACTTGGCCCGTTGTTTCTCGGGGAACCTCTGGAGTTGCCTAAAGGGAGTCAAGCCTCAGGTCGTGTTTGATGGGGAACGGGGGATGGCTCTGGAGTCAATGCAGGGGAAGCGGGCCTCATCTCGAGTTGATTTGGGGCCCATGGAGCTCCTTCGCGATGCTGGTGTGACCTCAGGGTCCCTCTCTACTTGTGACAGTGTTTTTGCGGACTGTCTCGACATCCATCAAGCAAGTCGAGGCTCCTGACATGTTTCAGGGGGCTCACGGAATTGCTCTGCATGCAGTGCAGGGGAATCGGGCCTCATCTCGCTTGGAGGGGGAAGTCTCATGGTTTTTCTCGAGTTGCGGCGGCGGGGACCTGGGGTACATTCTCGACTTACGGCGGGGATGGCCCTTCAACCCTCGTGTTTGTTCAACGAAGTCAGGACTCCTGTCGAGTTACGAGGGACACCTCAGGAGTCTCTTCGAGGCTTGGCAGGGCAAAAGGGACGCTTCTCGAGGTGAGTCGGGAGACCCAGGGTCCCTTTCCAGTAGCCACAGGGATACTGGGATTCCTGTCAATGTTCAAGAGGAGTCAGGCTCCGTCAAATTTTGAAGCAGTGAGCTCTGCGTGCCTCTCGAGGTGTCAGAGGCATGTGAGGCATTCCGTCGAAAGGAGTCGGGGACCTAGGGCTTTCTCTAGGGACTCCACAGGTGGTGCAGACATCCCTTCACCTTGTGAGATGAAAGACTAGACTGTATTCAAGCCACTGCAAGGAAACCCGGCCTCCTTTCGAGTCAGGGCTTCTCGGTGTATATGCCCATTGAGGCAGCAATCTCAGGGTCCCTCCCTCATACCTATTGCTGAGAGAAGCTCCTCTTGAGGGGCTTGTGGAAAGGTGGCCTACGTCTTGAGTCTAAGCCAGGGAATCAGCTCTCATCTCGAGGCAATTTGGGGTACACGGAGCAGTCCTCGAGTTGCTCTGCTGAACTTGGTACTCCTCTAGACTTGGCCCGTTGTTCTCGGGGAACCTCTGGAGTTGCCTAAAGGGAGTCAAGCCTCAGGTCGTGTTTGATGGGGAACGGGGGATGGCTCTGGAGTCAATGCAGGGGAAGCGGGCCTCATCTCGAGTTGATTTGGGGCCCATGGAGCTCCTTCGCGATGCTGGTGTGACCTCAGGGTCCCTCTCTACTTGTGACAGTGTTTTTTTGCGGACTGTCTCGACATCCATCAAGCAAGTCGAGGCTCCTGACATGTTTCAGGGGGCTCACGGAATTGCTCTGCATGCAGTGCAGGGGAATCGGGCCTCATCTCGCTTGGAGGGGGAAGTCTCATGGTTTTTCTCGAGTTGCGGCGGGGACCTGGGGTACATTCTCGACTTACTTACGGGGGGGATGGCCCTTCAACCCTCGTGTTTGTTCAACGAAGTCAGGACTCCTGTCGAGTTACGAGGGACACCTCAGGAGTCTCTTCGAGGCTTGGCAGGGCAAAAGGGACGCTTCTCGAGGTGAGTCGGGAGACCCAGGGTCCCTTTCCAGTAGCCACAGGGATACTGGGATTCCTGTCAATGTTCAAGAGGAGTCAGGCTCCGTCAAATTTTGAAGCAGTGAGCTCTGCGTGCCTCTCGAGGTGTCAGAGGCATGTGAGGCATTCCGTCGAAAGGAGTCGGGGACCTAGGGCTTTCTCTAGGGACTCCACAGGTGGTGCAGACATCCCTTCACCTTGTGAGATGAAAGACTAGACTGTATTCAAGCCACTGCAAGGAAACCCGGCCTCCTTTCGAGTCAGGGCTTCTCGGTGTATATGCCCATTGAGGCAGCAATCTCAGGGTCCCTCCCTCATACCTATTGCTGAGAGAAGCCTCCTCTTGAGGGGCTTGTGGAAAGGTGGCCTACGTCTTGAGTCTAAGCCAGGGAATCAGCTCTCATCTCGAGGCAATTTGGGGTACACGGAGCAGTCCTCGAGTTGCTCTGCTGAACTTGGTACTCCTCTAGACTTGGCCCGTTGTTCTCGGGGAACCTCTGGAGTTGCCTAAAGGGAGTCAAGCCTCAGGTCGTGTTTGATGGGGACGGGGGATGGCTCTGGAGTCAATGCAGGGGAAGCGGGCCTCATCTCGAGTTGATTTGGGGCCCATGGAGCTCCTTCGCGATGCTGGTGTGACCTCAGGGTCCCTCTCTACTTGTGACAGTGTTTTTGCGGACTGTCTCGACATCCATCAAGCAAGTCGAGGCTCCTGACATGTTTCAGGGGGCTCACGGAATTGCTCTGCATGCAGTGCAGGGGAATCGGGCCTCATCTCGCTTGGAGGGGGAAGTCTCATGGTTTTTCTCGAGTTGCGGCGGGGACCTGGGGTACATTCTCGACTTACGGCGGGGATGGCCCTTCAACCCTCGTGTTTGTTCAACGAAGTCAGGACTCCTGTCGAGTTACGAGGGACACCTCAGGAGTCTCTTCGAGGCTTGGCAGGGCAAAAGGGACGCTTCTCGAGGTGAGTCGGGAGACCCAGGGTCCCTTTCCAGTAGCCACAGGGATACTGGGATTCCTGTCAATGTTCAAGAGGAGTCAGGCTCCGTCAAATTTTGAAGCAGTGAGCTCTGCGTGCCTCTCGAGGTGTCAGAGGCATGTGAGGCATTCCGTCGAAAGGAGTCGGGGACCTAGGGCTTTCTCTAGGGACTCCACAGGTGGTGCAGACATCCCTTCACCTTGTGAGATGAAAGACTAGACTGTATTCAAGCCACTGCAAGGAAACCCGGCCTCCTTTCGAGTCAGGGCTTCTCGGTGTATATGCCCATTGAGGCAGCAATCTCAGGGTCCCTCCCTCATACCTATTGCTGAGAGAAGCCTCCTCTTGAGGGGCTTGTGGAAAGGTGGCCTGGCCTACGCTTGAGTCTAAGCCAGGGAATCAGCTCTCATCTCGAGGCAATTTGGGGTACACGGAGCAGTCCTCGAGTTGCTCTGCTGAACTTGGTACTCCTCTAGACTTGGCCCGTTGTTCGGGGAACCTCTGGAGTTGCCTAAAGGGAGTCAAGCCTCAGGTCGTGTTTGATGGGGAACGGGGGATGGCTCTGGAGTCAATGCAGGGGAAGCGGGCCTCATCTCGAGTTGATTTGGGGCCCATGGAGCTCCTTCGCGATGCTGGTGTGACCTCAGGGTCCCTCTCTACTTGTGACAGTGTTTTTTTGCGGACTGTCTCGACATCCATCAAGCAAGTCGAGGCTCCTGACATGTTTCAGGGGGCTCACGGAATTGCTCTGCATGCAGTGCAGGGGAATCGGGCCTCATCTCGCTTGGAGGGGGAAGTCTCATGGTTTTTCTCGAGTTGCGGCGGGGACCTGGGGTACATTCTCGACTTACGGCGGGGATGGCCCTTCAACCCTCGTGTTTGTTCAACGAAGTCAGGACTCCTGTCGAGTTACGAGGGACACCTCAGGAGTCTCTTCGAGGCTTGGCAGGGCAAAAGGGACGCTTCTCGAGGTGAGTCGGGAGACCCAGGGTCCCTTTCCAGTAGCCACAGGGATACTGGGATTCCTGTCAATGTTCAAGAGGAGTCAGGCTCCGTCAAATTTTGAAGCAGTGAGCTCTGCGTGCCTCTCGAGGTGTCAGAGGCATGTGAGGCATTCCGTCGAAAGGAGTCGGGGACCTAGGGCTTTCTCTAGGGACTCCACAGGTGGTGCAGACATCCCTTCACCTTGTGAGATGAAAGACTAGACTGTATTCAAGCCACTGCAAGGAAACCCGGCCTCCTTTCGAGTCAGGGCTTCTCGGTGTATATGCCCATTGAGGCAGCAATCTCAGGGTCCCTCCCTCATACCTATTGCTGAGAGAAGCCTCCTCTTGAGGGGCTTGTGGAAAGGTGGCCTACGTCTTGAGTCTAAGCCAGGGAATCAGCTCTCTCATCTCGAGGCATTTTTGGGGTACACGGAGCAGTCCTCGAGTTGCTCTGCTGAACTTGGTACTCCTCTAGACTTGGCCCGTTGTTCTCGGGGAACCTCTGGAGTTGCCTAAAGGGAGTCAAGCCTCAGGTCGTGTTTGATGGGGAACGGGGGATGGCTCTGGAGTCAATGCAGGGGAAGCGGGCCTCATCTCGAGTTGATTTGGGGCCCATGGAGCTCCTTCGCGATGCTGGTGTGACCTCAGGGTCCCTCTCTACTTGTGACAGTGTTTTTGCGGACTGTCTCGACATCCATCAAGCAAGTCGAGGCTCCTGACATGTTTCAGGGGGCTCACGGAATTGCTCTGCATGCAGTGCAGGGGAATCGGGCCTCATCTCGCTTGGAGGGGGAAGTCTCATGGTTTTTCTCGAGTTGCGGCGGGGACCTGGGGTACATTCTCGACTTACGGCGGGGATGGCCCTTCAACCCTCGTGTTTGTTCAACGAAGTCAGGAGGACTCCTGTCGAGAGTTACGAGGGACACCTCAGGAGTCTCTTCGAGGCTTGGCAGGGCAAAAGGGACGCTTCTCGAGGTGAGTCGGGAGACCCAGGGTCCCTTTCCAGTAGCCACAGGGATACTGGGATTCCTGTCAATGTTCAAGAGGAGTCAGGCTCCGTCAAATTTTGAAGCAGTGAGCTCTGCGTGCCTCTCGAGGTGTCAGAGGCATGTGAGGCATTCCGTCGAAAGGAGTCGGGGACCTAGGGCTTTCTCTAGGGACTCCACAGGTGGTGCAGACATCCCTTCACCTTGTGAGATGAAAGACTAGACTGTATTCAAGCCACTGCAAGGAAACCCGGCCTCCTTTCGAGTCAGGGCTTCTCGGTGTATATGCCCATTGAGGCAGCAATCTCAGGGTCCCTCCCTCATACCTATTGCTGAGAGAAGCCTCCTCTTGAGGGGCTTGTGGAAAGGTGGCCTACGTCTTGAGTCTAAGCCAGGGAATCAGCTCTCATCTCGAGGCAATTTGGGGTACACGGAGCAGTCCTCGAGTTGCTCTGCTGAACTTGGTACTCCTCTAGACTTGGCCCGTTGTTCTCGGGGAACCTCTGGAGTTGCCTAAAGGGAGTCAAGCCTCAGGTCGTGTTTGATGGGGAACGGGGGATGGCTCTGGAGTCAATGCAGGGGAAGCGGGCCTCATCTCGAGTTGATTTGGGGCCCATGGAGCTCCTTCGCGATGCTGGTGTGACCTCAGGGTCCCTCTCTACTTGTGACAGTGTTTTTGCGGACTGTCTCGACATCCATCAAGCAAGTCGAGGCTCCTGACATGTTTCAGGGGGCTCACGGAATTGCTCTGCATGCAGTGCAGGGGAATCGGGCCTCATCTCGCTTGGAGGGGGAAGTCTCATGGTTTTTCTCGAGTTGCGGCGGGGACCTGGGGTACATTCTCGACTTACGGCGGGGATGGCCCTTCAACCCTCGTGTTTGTTCAACGAAGTCAGGACTCCTGTCGAGTTACGAGGGACACCTCAGGAGTCTCTTCGAGGCTTGGCAGGGCAAAAGGGACGCTTCTCGAGGTGAGTCGGGAGACCCAGGGTCCCTTTCCAGTAGCCACAGGGATACTGGGATTCCTGTCAATGTTCAAGAGGAGTCAGGCTCCGTCAAATTTTGAAGCAGTGAGCTCTGCGTGCCTCTCGAGGTGTCAGAGGCATGTGAGGCATTCCGTCGAAAGGAGTCGGGGACCTAGGGCTTTCTCTAGGGACTCCACAGGTGGTGCAGACATCCCTTCACCTTGTGAGATGAAAGACTAGACTGTATTCAAGCCACTGCAAGGAAACCCGGCCTCCTTTCGAGTCAGGGCTTCTCGGTGTATATGCCCATTGAGGCAGCAATCTCAGGGTCTCTCCCTCATACCTATTGCTGAGAGAAGCCTCCTCTTGAGGGGCTTGTGGAAAGGTGGCCTACGTCTTGAGTCTAAGCCAGGGAATCAGCTCTCATCTCGAGGCAATTTGGGGTACACGGAGCAGTCCTCGAGTTGCTCTGCTGAACTTGGTACTCCTCTAGACTTGGCCCGTTGTTCTCGGGGAACCTCTGGAGTTGCCTAAAGGGAGTCAAGCCTCAGGTCGTGTTTGATGGGGAACGGGGGATGGCTCTGGAGTCAATGCAGGGGAAGCGGGCCTCATCTCGAGTTGATTTGGGGCCCATGGAGCTCCTTCGCGATGCTGGTGTGACCTCAGGGTCCCCCTCTCTACTTGTGACAGTGTTTTTGCGGACTGTCTCGACATCCATCAAGCAAGTCGAGGCTCCTGACATGTTTCAGGGGGCTCACGGAATTGCTCTGCATGCAGTGCAGGGGAATCGGGCCTCATCTCGCTTGGGAGGGGGAAGTCTCATGTTTTTTTTTCTCGAGTTGCGGCGGGGACCTGGGGTACATTCTCGACTTACGGCGGGGATGGCCCTTCAACCCTCGTGTTTGTTCAACGAAGTCAGGACTCCTGTCGAGTTACGAGGGACACCTCAGGAGTCTCTTCGAGGCTTGGCAGCAGGGCAAAAGGGACGCTTCTCGAGGTGAGTCGGGAGACCCAGGGTCCCTTTCCAGTAGCCACAGGGATACTGGGATTCCTGTCAATGTTCAAGAGGAGTCAGGCTCCTCCGTCAAATTTTTTGAAGCAGTGAGCTCTGCGTGCCTCTCGAGGTGTCAGAGGCATGTGAGGCATTCCGTCGAAAGGAGTCGGGGACCTAGGGCTTTCTCTAGGGACTCCACAGGTGGTGCAGACATCCCTTCACCTTGTGAGATGAAAGACTAGACTGTATTCAAGCCACTGCAAGGAAACCCGGCCTCCTTTCGAGTCAGGGCTTCTCGGTGTATATGCCCATTGAGGCAGCAATCTCAGGGTCCCTCCCTCATACCTATTGCTGAGAGAAGCCTCCTCTTGAGGGGCTTGTGGAAAGGTGGCCTACGTCTTGAGTCTAAGCCAGGGAATCAGCTCTCATCTCGAGGCAATTTGGGGTACACGGAGCAGTCCTCGAGTTGCTCTGCTGAACTTGGTACTCTCTCTCTAGACTTGGCCCGTTGTTCTCGGGGAACCTCTGGAGTTGCCTAAAGGGAGTCAAGCCTCAGGTCGTGTTTGATGGGGAACGGGGGATGGCTCTGGAGTCAATGCAGGGGAAGCGGGCCTCATCTCGAGTTGATTTGGGGCCCATGGAGCTCCTTCGCGATGCTGGTGTGACCTCAGGGTCCCTCTCTACTTGTGACAGTGTTTTTGCGGACTGTCTCGACATCCATCAAGCAAGTCGAGGCTCCTGACATGTTTCAGGGGGCTCACGGAATTGCTCTGCATGCAGTGCAGGGGAATCGGGCCTCATCTCGCTTGGAGGGGGAAGTCTCATGGTTTTTCTCGAGTTGCGGCGGGGACCTGGGGTACATTCTCGACTTACGGCGGGGATGGCCCTTCAACCCTCGTGTTTGTTCAACGAAGTCAGGACTCCTGTCGAGTTACGAGGGACACCTCAGGAGTCTCTTCGAGGCTTGGCAGGGCAAAAGGGACGCTTCTCGAGGGAGTCGGGAGACCCAGGGTCCCTTTCCAGTAGCCACAGGGATACTGGGATTCCTGTCAATGTTCAAGAGGAGTCAGGCTCCGTCAAATTTTGAAGCAGTGAGCTCTGCGTGCCTCTCGAGGTGTCAGAGGCATGTGAGGCATTCCGTCGAAAGGAGTCGGGGACCTAGGGCTTTCTCTAGGGACTCCACAGGTGGTGCAGACATCCCTTCACCTTGTGAGATGAAAGACTAGACTGTATTCAAGCCACTGCAAGGAAACCCGGCCTCCTTTCGAGTCAGGGCTTCTCGGTGTATATGCCCATTGAGGCAGCAATCTCAGGGTCCCTCCCCCCTCATACCTATTGCTGAGAGAAGCCTCCTCTTGAGGGGCTTGTGGAAAAAGGTGGCCTACGTCTTGAGTCTAAGCCAGGGAATCAGCTCTCATCTCGAGGCAATTTGGGGTACACGGAGCAGTCCTCGAGTTGCTCTGCTGAACTTGGTACTCCTCTAGACTTGGCCCGTTGTTCTCGGGGAACCTCTGGAGTTGCCTAAAGGGAGTCAAGCCTCAGGTCGTGTTTGATGGGGAACGGGGGATGGCTCTGGAGTCAATGCAGGGGAAGCGGGCCTCATCTCGAGTTGATTTGGGGCCCATGGAGCTCCTTCGCGATGCTGGTGTGACCTCAGGGTCCCTCTCTACTTGTGACAGTGTTTTTGCGGACTGTCTCGACATCCATCAAGCAAGTCGAGGCTCCTGACATGTTTCAGGGGGCTCACGGAATTGCTCTGCATGCAGTGCAGGGGAATCGGGCCTCATCTCGCTTGGAGGGGGAAGTCTCATGGTTTTTCTCGAGTTGCGGCGGGGACCTGGGGTACATTCTCGACTTACGGCGGGGATGGCCCTTCAACCCTC
>JAJLRB010001999.1:0-67487 GCA_020976825.1 Odocoileus hemionus | reverse complement strand
CCCCGCCTCACTTCGAAAGACCCCATTTGCCTAAATCCCTCGAAAGATTCCGTTACCCCTGAAACTGACAGGATCTGACGTCGCTGAACAAACAAGAGTTTTAAAGGGCCTTCCCCAGGGTAATCAGAATATACACCCCCCCCACTGCAACTCGAGAAAAACCATGAGATTCCCCCTCCAGCAGATGAGACCTGTTCCCCTATCTGCTTGCAGAGCAATTCCTTAATCCCAAACGGTCGGGGAGCCTGACTTGCTTGTGGTATGAACAGTCCGCAAGAACACTTCACAAACTAGAGAGGGACCTGAGGTCACACCGCACCGCGAAGGAGCCCATGAAACCCCAAATAAACTCGAGAGGGGCCTTTTCCCCTGTTTTGACCCCAGAAAACCCCCCCTTTTTCCCATCAAACAGCCCCGGGGCTTGACCCCCTTTAGGCAATCCATTTTTCCCCGAGAAAACGTGTCCACTAGAGGAATCGAAGTTCAGCAGGGCAACTCGGGGAAAAATGCTCAGTAAACCCACAAATTCCCTCGAGATGAGAGGTGTTTCCCCGGGGTTTAGCCCCAAGACATATCCAACTTTCCACAAGCCCCTCAAGAGGGGGTTTTCTCACCATAGGTATGAGGGGGGAAACCTGAATTTTGCCTCAATTGTTTTTTACACCGAGAAGCCCTGACCGAAAGGGGGCCGGTTTCCCTTGCAGTGTCTGAATAAGCCACCTTTCATCTCAAAGTGCAGGGATGTCTGAACCCCCTGTGGAGTCCCTAGAGAAAGCCCGGTCCCGCTCTTTTCGACGGAACCCTCACATGACTTGACATCTGCAGAGGATGCAGGCCACTGCTTCAAAAGGTAAATATGCGGACCCCTCTTGAACATTGCGGGAATCCCTTTCCCTGTGGTTTTTTGGGAAAGGGCCCCTGGGTCTCAGCCTCCCCCTTGGAATCATCCCCCATTTCCCTTCCAAGCCTCGAAGAGATTCCTGAGGTGTCCACCAAAAACTCGCGGACCCTGAGCGCGGACAAACACGGTTTAAAGGACCTTCCTCCCGAAAAACCGGAATGACCCCCCGGTCCCCCCCGGGGAACTCGAAAAAAACCTGAGACCCCCACTTCAAGCGAGATGGGGCCCCGTTTCCCCTGCACTGAGCAGAGCAATTCGTGACCCCCCAAGCACTGCAGAAAACTCGATTTGTTTGTGGATTCGAGAAAATCCGCAAGAAACTGTCACAAGTAGAGAAGGACCGAGGTCAACGCATCCGAAGGGGGCCCCTTTCCCCCAAATCAACTCGGGGGTGAAGCCCCGATTTCCATCTTTTTGTTCCAGAGTTTTTTTTCCCGTTCCCCATCAAAAACCTTTTTTTTGTGGGCTTGAATTTTTTTTTGGCAACCCCAGAGGTGCCCGAAAAACGTGCCAAGTCAAAGGGGAAAATACCAAGTTCAGCAGGCAACCGAGGAATGCTCCAGTACCCCAAAATTGCCTCGGAGAGGCGCCCCCTGGCTTAGACTAAAGACGTATGCCAACTTTACAAGCAACAAAGAGGAGGTTTTCTCTCGCAATAGTTATGGGGGAGGGCCCCGGTTTGCCCCTAAGGGGAAAATATCACCGAAACCCTGATCGATAGGAGGCCGGGTTTTTCCCTTTAGTGGCTTGGAAAACAGGCTGATCTTTCATTTAAAGTGAAGGGAAAGACTGATTACCCAGTGGGAATCCCCAAGGAAGCCCCATTCCCCGACTCCCTTTGACGCATACCCCCCAGCCTCTGAAAAAAAGTCACTGCTTTAAAAGGCGACGTGCCTACCTCTTGAACATTGACAGGAATCCCAGTACCCGTGGCTAGTGCAGTGGGGCCCCGGTTCTCCAGCCTACCTTTAAAGCTCCTTTTGCCCTCCCGAGCCTCGAAGAGACTCCTGAGGTGTCCCTCGTAACTCGACAGAGTCCTGACTTCGTTTAGAAACCAACACGAGGGTTGAAGGCCATCCCCGCCGTAAGTCGAGAATTTACCCCAGGTCCACGCCGCAACCTCGAAAAAAACCAGAGACTTCCCCCTCAAGCGAGATTGAGGCCCAATTCCCCTGCACTGCATGCAGACAATTCCGTGATGCCCCTGAAACATGACAGGAGCCTCATTCTTGATGGATCTCGAGACAATCCCCAAGAACTCTGTCACAATTTGAGGGGAACCTGAGGTCCAATCGCATGGGGAAGGGGCCCCTGTACCCCAAAAATTTTTCGAGATTAGGCCCCAATTGCCTTGCTTTTCTCCGAGCCTCCCCCTTTCCCATTCATGCCGAAAAAGTGGCTCACTTCTTTATGCAACTCCGAGGATCCCCGCGGAGAACAACGTGCCAAGTCTAGAGGTTTACCAAATTCAGCAGAGCAACTCGAGGAATGCTCCGTATCCAGAAATTGCCTCGAAATAAGTGATTCCCTGGTTGATTCAAGACGAATCCCAACTTTCCCACAAGCCCCCTAAAACAGGAGGCTTCTCTCAGCAATAGGAATGAGGGGGGAACCCTGAATTGGCTCCCCCAAATTTGCATATACACGAGAAGCCTTGACTCAAAAGGGGGCTATTTTTCCTGAATACGGGCTCCCCTTTTCATTCAAAGGTGAAGGGATGTCTGAACCCTGTGGGTTCCAGAGAAACCCCTATCCCCGAACCCTTTCGACGGAATCCCTCACAGCCCTAAACCCCTCGAGAGGCACGCAAAGCTCACTGCTAAAAAGGTACGAGGCCTGATCCTGGAATATTGACAGAAATCCCCGTATCCGGGGTACTGGAAAGGGGCCCCTGATTTTCCCGCCCCACTTCGAGAAATCCCCCTTTTCCCGAAATGCCTCAAAGAGATTCTGTGGTATCCCAGAACTCGACAGGAGTCCTGAATCTTCGTTGGATGAACAAACACGAGGTTTTGAAGGGCCATCCCCCCGTAACTCGAGATGTACCCAGGTCCCCTCCGAACCTCGGAAAAAACCATGAGACTTCCCCGTCAAGCGAGATTAGGCCCGTTTCCCTATGCACTGTATGCAGGGGGGAGGAGGGGCGGAAGCAATTCCGTGACGCCCCGTGAAACATGTCGAATCCTCGGACATTGCTTAATGGAAGTCGAGGAAATAGGCAAAAAACACTGTCACAAGTAGAGAGGACCATCTGAGGGCACACCGGGATCGCGAAGAGCTCAATGGACCCCAAATCACTCGAGATGAGGCCCGCTTCCCCTACATTGACTCCAGAGCCATCCCCCCGTTCCCCATCGAACACGACTGAGGCTTGACTCACTTTAGGCACTTCAGTCGTTCCCCTGGAACAACGTGACAATGTCCAGAGGAATAACCAAGCTCAGCAGAGGAACTCGAGGGATTGCTCCGTGTAATACCAGAAATTGGCCTCGAGAATGAGAGCTGATTTCCCCGGCTTAGACTCAAGAACGTAGGCTAACTTTCCACATGCCCCCTCAACTGGAGCGCTTCTCTCAGCAATAGTCTATTGAGGAAGGGACCCTGAGGTTTGCTGCCCTAATGGGGCACAGACACGAGAAGAACTGACTCGGAAGGAGCCGGTGGGTTTCCTTGCAGTGGCTTGAATACAGCACAGTTAGTCTTTCAATCTCACACATGGGAAGGGATGGCTGAAACCCCTGTGGCAGTCCATAGAGGAAGCCCTATGTCCCCGACCATACCTTTCGACGGAATGCCTCACATGACTCTGACACCTCGAGAGGCACGCAGAGCTCACTGCTTGCAAAAACGTGACGAGCCTGACTCCTCTCTGAAACATTGACAGGAATCCCATATCCCTGTGGCTACTGGAAAGGGACCCTGGGTCTCTCCGACTCACCTTCGAGATAAGCTTCCCATTTTGCCCAGCCAAGCCTCGAAGAGACTCCTGAGGCATGAGGTGTCCCTCGTAATACTCGACAGGAGTCCTGACTTCGTATGAGAACAAACACGAGGGTTGAAGGGCCATCCCCCCCCAACCGCCGGTAACTCGAGAATGCACTACCATCTGGTGGTTGACCCCGCCGCAAACTCGAGAAAAACCATGAAACTTCCTCCTCCAGCGAGATAGGAGGGCCCGATTCCCCATGCACTGCATGCAGATGCAATTCCGTGAACTCCCACTGAAAATGTCAGGAGCTCGACTTGCTTGATGGATGTCGAGCAATCAATTCCGCAAGAATCACTTGTCCAAGTAGTAGATCGATGGAGCACCTGAGGTCACAAACCAGCATCGGGGAGTGCGAAGGAGCGCCATAGACCCCCCAAATCAAATCGAGATAGAGTGGGCCCGATTCCCCTGCATTGACTCCGATGAGCCATCCCCCCGGTTCCCCCATCAAACACGGTAGGTGGAGGGACTTGTGGCTTGACTTCCTTTAGGCAACTCCCAGAGTTCCCGAGAACAACGTGCCAAGTCTAGAGGAATACCAAGTTCAGCAGAGCAACTCGAGGAATGGCTCCGTGGACCGCCAAATTGCCTCGACAGATGAGAAGCTGATTCCTGGCTTAGACAAAGACGTAAATGCCAAACCATTCCACAAGCCCCTCAAGAGGAGGCTTCTTCTCTCAGCGAACAGGTTATGAGGGGAGAGAGACCCCTTGAGTCTGGGTGTTGGGGTAGATTGCTTGTCTCATCTGGGACATATACTCAGAGCAAAGACATGACTTGGAAACGAGGAGGTGGATTCCATTGCAGTGGCTTGATTACAGGCTCAGTCTTTCAGCTTCATCAAGGAGAATGAGGGGGAGATGTCTGCAATCACCTGTGCAGTCCCTATAGAAAGATCTAGGTCTTTCCCGAAATCCTTTCTACGGAATGCCTCACATGCCGCTGACACCTCGAGAGGGACGCAGAGCTCACTGTTTTCCAGATTTGAGGGAGCCTGACTAGCTCATGAACATTGACAGGAATCCCAGTATCCCTGTGGCTACTGGGAAAGGGGGCCCTGGGTCTCCAGCGACTCACCTCGAGAAGAGTCCCTTTTGTGCCGTGCCAAGCCTCGAAGAGACTCCTGAGGTGTCCTCCTCATAACTCGACAGGAGTCCTGACTTCGTTGAACAAACACGAGGTTGAAGGGCCATTCCCGCCGTAATCGAGAATGTACCCCAGGTCCCCAGTCGCAAACTCGAGAAAAACATGAGACTTCCCCTCCACGCGAGATGGAGCCCGATTCCCCTTGCACTGCATGCAGAGCAATTCCGTGAAGCCCCACCATGAAACATGTCAGGAGCCTCGACTTGCTTGATGGATGTCGAGACAGTCCGCCAAAAACAACACTGTCACAAGTAGAGAGGAGGGACCCTGAGGTCACACCAGCATCGCGAAGGAGCTCCATGGACCCCAAATCAACTCGAGATGAGGCCTGATTCCCACTGCATTGACTCCAGAGCCATCCCCGTTCCCAATCAAACACGACCTGAGGCTTGACTCCCTTTAGGAACTCCAGAGGTTTCCCCGAGAACAACGTGCCAAGTCTAGAGGAATACCAAGTTCAGCAGAGCAACTCGAGGACTGCTCCAGTGTACCCCAAATTGCCTCGAGATGAGAGCTGATTCCCCTGGCTTAGAACTCAAGACGTAGGCCAACTTTCCACAAGCCCCTCAAGTGGAGGCTTCTCTCAGCAATAGGTATGAGGGAGAGACCCTGAGATTGCTGCCTCCTAAGTGGGCATATACACCGAAGAAGCCCTGACTACGAAAGAGGGGGGGGGTGAGGCCGGGTTTCCTTGCAGTGGCTTGAATACAGTCTAGTCTTTCATCTCACAAGGTGAAGGGATGTTGCACCACCTGTGGAGTCCCTAGAGGAAGCCCTAGGTCCCCCGACTCCTTTCGAACGGAATGCCTCACATGCCTCTGACAACCCGAGAGGCACGCAGAGCTCACTGCTTCAAACAATTGACGGATGCCTGACTCCTCTTGAACATTGACAGGAATCCCAGTATCCCTGTGGCTACTGGAAAGGGACCCCTGGGTCTCTCAGCGACTCCTACCTCGAGAAGCGTCCCGTTTTGCCCTGCCAAGCCTCGAAGAGACTCCTGAGGTGTCCCTCGTAACTCGACCAGGACTCCTGACTATTGTTGAACAAACTCGAGGGTTGAAGGGCCATCCCCGCCGTAAGTCGGAGAATGTACCCCAAAACACCGCCGCAACTCGAGAAAAAAACAATGAGACTTCCCCCTCCAAGCGAGATGAGGCCCGATTCCCCTGACACTGCATGCAGAGCAATTCCTTGAGCCCCATGAAACATGTCAGGACTCGACTTGCTTGATGGATGTCGAGGAAAATCCGCAAAAACCACTGTCACAAGTAGAGAGGGACCCTGAGGTCACACCAGCATCGCGAAAGGAGCTCCATGGACCCCAAATCAACTCGAGATGGCTGAGGCCGCTTCCCCTGCATTGACTCCAGAGCCATCCCCAAAATTTCCCCATCAAACATCGACCAGAGGCTTGACTTCCATTTAGGCAACTCCAGAGGCTCCCGGAGAAACAACGTGCCAAGTCTAGAGGAGTACCAGGTTCAGCAGAGCAACTCGAGGAATGTTCCGTGTACCCCAAATTGCCTCGAGATGAGAGATGATTCCCTGGCTTAGACTCAAGACGTATGCCAACTTTACACAAGCCCTCAAGAGGAGGTGTCTCTCAGCAATAGGTATGAGTGAAAAGGGGGGGGAACCCTGAGATTTGTGCTGCCTCAAGTGGCATATACACGAGTAATGCCCTGACTCGAAAGGAGGCCGAGTTTCCTTGCAGTGGCTTGATACACAGTCTAGTCTATCATCTCACAAGGTTGAAGGGATGTCTGCAATCACCTGTGGAGTCCCCTAGAGAAAAGCACCCTAGGTCCCCGACTCCTTTCGGACGAAATGCCTCACATGCATCTGACACCCCGAGAGGCACGCAAAGCTCATGCTTCAAAATTTGACTCGGAGGCCTGACTCCTCTGAACATATGACTGGAAATCCCAGTATCCCTGTGGCTTACTGGAAAGGGACCCTGGGTCTCCGACTCACCATCGAGAAGCATCCCTTTTAGCCTGCCAAGCCTCAAAGAGACTCCTGAGGTGTCCCCTCGTAACTCGACAGGAGTCCTGACTTTCGTTGAACAAACACCGAGGGATGAAGGGCCATCCCGCCGTAACTCGAGAATGTACCCCAGGTCCCGCGCGCAAAACCCCTCGAGAAAAACCATGAGGACTTCCCCCTCAAAGCGATGAGGCCCCGAATCCCCTGCACTTCCGATGAGAGCAAAGGCAGGGTTCCGTGAGAGAGGGGGGAGGGAGGGCCCGAGGCTGGAAGGGGGGGAGGGGAGGGATGTCAGGGAGGAGGCCTGAGACTTGCTTGAGGGGTGGAAGGGGGATGTCGAGGAGCCTCGACTTTGCTTTATGGATGTCCAGAACAGTCCGCAAAAACACTGTCACAAGTAGCGAGAGGGCCCCTGAAGGTCACACCCCAGCATTGCGGAAGGAGCTCCATTTGGGCCCCAAATCAACTCGAGATGAGGCCTGCCCGCCCCGCCGCTTCCCGCTCCCTTCACCTGCATTGACTCCAGAGCCATCCCCCGTTCCCCATCAAAACTACGACCTGAGGCTTGACTATCCCTTTAGGCAACCTGCCAGAGGTTCCCCGAGAACAACGGGCCAAGTCCTAGAAGGAGCAAGTATTCCAGTTCAGCAGAGCAACTCGAGGAATGCTCCTGTGTACCCCAAATTGCCCTCGAGATGAGAGCTGATTTCCCATGGCTTAGACACTCAAAGGACGTAGGGCCCACCCTTTCCACAAGCCCCTCTCAAGAGAGGCTTGGAGGCTTCTCTCTCAGCAAATTAGGTAATGAGACGGGGGACCCTGAGATTGCTGCCCTCAATTGGGCATATTTTACCCGAGAAGCCCTGACTCGAAAGGAGGGCCGGGTCTGCTTTTCCTTGCAGAGGCTTGAATACAGTTAGGTCTTTTCATCTCAACAAGGTGAAGGGAATGTCTGCACCACCTGTGGATGTTCCCTAGAAGGAAAGCCCTAGGTCCCCGAGATCCCTTTCGACGGAATGCCCTCACCATTGCCTCTGACACCTCGAGAGGCAGGCAGAGCTCACTGCTTCAAAATATTTGACGGATCGGAGGCCCCTCTGACCTCCTCTTGAGAATAACATTGACAGGATCCCAGTATCACTGTGTGTGGATTACTGGAATAGGGGACCCTGGGGGGTCTCCCCGACTCCCTCACCTCGAGAAGCGCGGTTGTATTTTTTCCTTTTTTTGCCCTGCCAAAAGCAATCGAGAAGAGAAAGTGGAGAGACTCCTGTGGTATGTTCCCTCGTAACTCGACAGGAAAGGACAAGAGATCCTGACTTCGAACTTGAACAAACAACGGAGAGGTTGAAGGGCCCATCCCCGCCGTAAGTCGAGAATGTAGAACGGGGGTAGAAGAATGTACCCCAAGGTCCCCGCCGCAACTCGAACTCGAGAAAAATACAATGGATGACTTCCCCCTCCTAGCGAGATGAGGCCCGGATTCCCCTTGTGCACTGCATTGCAGAAAGCATTTCCGTGCAGAGCCCCCTGAAACATGTCAGGAGCCTCGACTTGCTTGTGCATGGATGTCGAGACAGTCCGCAAAAACACTGTCACAAGTAGAGAGGGACATACCACCCCCGAGGTCACACCAGCATCCGAAGGAGCTCCATGGGGGCCCAAATCAACTCGAGATGAGGCCCCCGCTTTCCCTGCATTGACTCCAGAGGCACACCCCCGTTCCCCATCAAACACGACCTGAGGCTTTAGACTCCCTTTAGGCAACTCCAGAGGTTCCCCGAGAACAACAGGCCAAGTCTAGAGGAGTACCAAGTTCAGCAGAGCAACTCGAGGACTGCTCCGTTGTACCCCAAATTTGCCTCGAGATGAGAGCTGATTCCCTGGCTTAGACTCAAGACGTAGGCCACCTTTCCACAAGCCCCTCAAGAGGCCCAGGCTTCTCTCAGCAATAGGTATGAGGGAGGGACCTGAGAGATTGCTGCCTCAATGGGCATATACACGAGAGAAGCCCTGACTCGAAAGGAGGACGGCGGGGACTTTCCTTGCAGTGGCTTGTTGGAATTACAGGTCTAGATCTTTCATCTCACAAGGCTGAAGGGATGTCTGCACCACCGCTGTGGAGTCCCTAGAGAAAAGCCCTAGGTCCCCGACTCTTTCGACGGAATGCCTCACCATGCCTCTGACACCATTCGAGAGGCACGCAGAGCTCACTGCTTCAAAATTTGACGGAAGCCTGACTCCTCTTGAACATTGACAGGAATCCCAGTATCCCTGTGGGGCTACTGGAAAGGGAACTCGAGAAAAACCATGAGACTTCCCCCTCCAAGCGAGATGAGAGGCCCGATTCCCCTGCACTGCATGCAGAGCAATTCCGTGAGCCCCCCCGTGAAACATGTCAGGAGCCTCGACTTGCTTGATGGATGTCGAGACAGTCCGCAAAAACACTGTCACAAGTAGAGAGGGACCCTGAGGTCACACCAGCATCGCGAAGGAGCTCCATGGGCCCCAAATCAACTCGAGATGAGGCCCGCTTCCCCTGCATTGACTCCAGAGCCATCCCCCGTTCCCCATCAAACACGACCTGAGGCTTGACTCCCTTTAGGCAATCCAGAGGTTCCCCGAGAACAACGGGCCAAGTCTAGAGGAGTACCAAGTTCAGCACAGCAACTCGAGGACTGCTCCGTGTACCCCAAATTGCCTCGAGATGAGAGCTGATTCCCTGGCTTAGACTCAAGACGTAGGCCACCTTTCCACAAGCCCCTCAAGAGGAGGCTTCTCTCAGCAATAGGTATGAGGGAGGGACCCTGAGATTGCTGCCTCAATGGGCATATACACCGAGAAGCCCTGACTCGAAAGGAGGCCGGCTTTCCTTGCAGTGGCTTGAATACAGTCTAGTCTAGTCTTTCATCTCACAAGCTGAAGGGATGTCTGCACCACCTGTGGAGTCCCTTAGAGAAAGCCCTAGGTCCCCGACTCCTTTCGACGGAATGCCTCACATGCCTCTGACACCTTCGAGAGGCACGCAGAGCTCACTGCTTCAAAATGTGACACGGAGCCTGACTCCTCTTGAACATTGACAGAATCCCCAGTATCCCTGTGGCTACTGGAAAGGGGGACCTGGGTCTCTCCCGACTCACCTCGAGAAGCGTTCCTTTTGCCCTGCCAAGCCTCGAAGGAGACTCCTGAGGTGTCCCTCTCGTAACTCGACAGGACAGTCCTGACTTACGTTGAACAAACACGAGGGTATGAAGGGCCATGACCCCCGCCGTAAGCGAGAATGTACCCCCAGGTCCCCGCCGCAACTCGAGAAAAAAAAACCATGAGACTTCCCCCTCCAAGCGAGATGAGGGCCCGATTCCCCTGCACTGCATGCAGAGCAATTCCGTTGAGGGGGGGGGGGGGGGGGGGGGGGGGGGGGGGGGGGGGGAGGGGTCCCCCCCTGAAACATGTCAGGAGCCTCGACTTGCTTGATGGATGTCGAGACAGCAGTCCGCAATAACACTGTCACAAGTAGAGAGGGACCCTGAGGTCACCCAGCATCGCGAAGGAGCTCCATGGGCCCAAATCAACTCGAGATGAGGCCCGCTTGTTCCCCTGCATTGACTCCAGAGCCAATCCAGCCCCAGTTCCCCATCAAACACGACCTGAGGAGCTTGACTCCCTTTAGGCAACTCCAGAGGTTTCCCCGAGAACAACGGGCCAAGTCTAGAGGAGTACCAAGTTCGCACCTCTCAGCAACTCGAGGACTGCTCCGTAGTACCACCAAATTGCCTCGAGATGAGAGCTGATTCCCTGGCTTAGACTCAAAGACGTAGGCCCACCTTTTCCACAAGCCCCTCAAGAGGAGGCTTCTCTCAGCAATAGGTATGAGGGAGGGACCCTGAGATTGCTGCCCTCAATTGGGCATATACACCGAGAAAGAAAGCCCTGACTCGAAAGGAGGCCGGGTTTCCTTGCAGTAGTGGCTTGAATACAGTCTAGTCTTTCATCTCACAAGGTGAAGGGATGTCTGAATCGCCCACTGTGGAGTCCCTAGAGAAAAGCCCTAGGTCCACCCGACTCCTTTCGACGGAATGCCTCACATGCCTCTGACACCTCCCGAGAGCACGCAGAGCTCACTGCTTTCTAAAAGGAGTGACGGAGCCTGACTCCTCTTGAACATTGACAGGAATCCCCAGATATCCCTGTGGCAACTGAAAAAGGACACCTGGAGTTCATCCCGGACTAAACCTCGAGAAGCGTGTCCTTTTTTGCCCTGCCAAGCCTGAGGGAAGAGACTACTGAGAGTGTCCCTCGTAAGAAACTCGAAACAGGAGTCACCTGACTTCGTTGAAACCAACACGAGGGTTGAAGGGGCCATAACCCCGCCGTAAAGTCGAGAATGATTAAACCAGGTCCCCGCCGCAAAAACTCGAGGAAAAACCATTGAGACTTCCCCCTCAAGCGAAGTATGGAGGGCCGATTCCCCCTGCACTGCATGCAGAGCAATTCCGAGAGCCCCCTGAACCATGTAGGAGCCTCGACTTTCTTGATGTATTAAGACAATCAACAAGAAACTGTCACTGTAGAGAAGGAACCCAGGGGCACAACAAATCGGAAGGATCCCGAAGTACCCCAAAAACAACCGAGATGAGCCCGATTTCCCTGTTTCCCCCAGACCACATACGGAACCCGTGGTTGACTACTTAGGCAACTCCCGAGTTCCCCGAGAACAACGTGCCAAATCAGAGGAACACCAAGTTCAGGAGGCAAATCGAGGGAAAGTCCTTTTACACCCTTACCTCGAGATGAAGTGATTCAATGGTTTTTGAATTTAAAAATTTTCCAACCCTTTCCCCCAAGCCCTCAAGAGAGGTTCTCTCACAAAGGGGATGGGGGAAAGACCGGTTTGTTTCTTATGTTAATACACAAGAAGCCCTGATGAAAGGAGGCCCCGATTCCTTGAAGTGGTTTATTACGGTCATCTTTTACTTTAAAGGGAAGGGATTCTGAATCCCCCTTGGGGTCCCCATTTAAAAATCAATGTCCCCAACTCCTTTCACGGAATGCCTCACTGAATCTGCTTGGAGAGGCACAAGCTCACTGCTTTTAAAAGGTAATATGCGTGACTCCCCCTTAAATTGACAGGAATCCCATTCCCTGTGGCTTTGGGAAAGGCCCTGGGTTCCCCCCCAGCCCCACTGGGGAAAAAATCCCTTGCCCTGCCCGCCCCCCAAAAAGATTTTTGAGGTGTCCACCTAACTCGATGGAGTTGACGTCGGAGGAAAACCGAGTGTTAAGGACCTTCCCCGCCCTAACTCGGAAATGTATCCCCGGGCCCCCCCGGAAATCCAGAAAAAATGGACTTCCCCCCTTCAAGCGAGATGGGCCCCGATTCCCCTGCCTGTGCAAGCAATTCCTGCCCCCGGAAATGTCAGAAAAAAACCGATTGTTGTGGATCTCGATCAATCCCCAAGAACACGTCCAAGTAAGAGGGCATGAGGTCACACCAGATCGCAAGGGGGCGCCTGACCCCCCAAATCAATCGAGATGAGGCCCGCTTCCCTGCATTTGACTACTGAGGCCATCCCCAGTTTCCCCATCAAAACACGAATGTGGCTTGAATCCCCTTTAGGCAAAACTCCTAGAGGTTCCCGTGAGTAACAATAGGGACATAATATAGAGAAGAGTCACCAAGCCTCAAGCAGTGCAATTCGAGGTCTGCTCCGTGTACCCCAGAATTGCTCGTGAATGAGAGCTGGATTTGCTGGCTTGGGATTCAAGACGCAGGACTCCTTTCAACAAGCCCCTCAAGAGGAGGCTTCTCTCAGCAATAGGTATGAGGGAGGGACCCTGAGATTGCTGCCTCAATGGGCATATACACCGAGAAGCCCTGACTCGAAAGGAGGCCGGCTTTCCTTGCAGTGGCTTGAATACAGTCTAGTCTTTCATCTCACAAGGTGAAGGGATGTCTGCATACCACCTGTGGAGTCCCTAGAGAAAGCCCTAGGAGTCCCCGACTCCTTTCGACGGAGAATGCAACTCACATGCCTCTGAACCTCGAGAGGCACGCAGAGCTCACTGCTTCAAAATTTGACGGAGCCTGACTCCTCTTGAACATTGACAGGAATCCCAGTAATCCACCTGTGGCTACTGGAAAGGGGACCCTGGGTCTCCCGACTCACACTCGAGAGAGAAGCGTCCTTTTGCCCTGCCAAGCCTCGAAGAGACTCCTGAAAAGGTTGTCCCCATCGTAACTCGACCCGGAGTCCTGACTGACTTCGATTGAACCAAACACGAGGGTTTGTAAGGAAATCCCTCACGTCCCGCCGTAAGTCGAGAATGTACCCCAGGGTCACACACCCGCTTACGCAATCCGAGGAAAAACCTGAGCAGCTTGCCCCTCACACGCGACATGAATTAGCCAACGATTTACCCCTGCAACTGCATCTGCAGAGCAATATTCCGTCGATAGCCCCTCTAGAGCTAGCTTGTCAGTAGCCTCGAATTGCTTGATGGATAACGAGCAACTGAAAAAACACTGTAAAGTGAGAGGGACCTGAGGTCACCAAACCAGCATCGCGAAGGAGCTCACGGGCTCAAATCAACTACGAACTGGAGCCGTTCCCCTGCATTGATTCCAGAGCATGCACCCCCCTTTCCTATTCATACGCGACCCGTGGCTTGACTATCTTTAAACAACTCCAGACGTCCCGAGAACAACGTGCCAACTCTAGAGGAATACAAGTTCAGCAGAGCAACTCGAGGAATGCTCCGTATACCAGAAATTTGCCTCAGAATAGAACTGATTCCCTGCTTAGATTCCCAAAAGAATGCAACTTTCCACAAGCCTCTCAACAGGAGGGTTCTCTCAGCAAAGGAATGAGGGAGGGACCCTGAAATTGCTGCCCCCAAATTTTCATATACACCGAGAAGCCCTGACTCGAAAGGAGGCCGCTGATTCCTTGCAGTTGCTTGAATACAGGCACCTCTTTCATCACACAAGGTGAATATTGTCTGAATCCCCTGTGGAATCGCCTAGTAGAAAGTGCTAGATTCCCGAATACCTTTCAACGGAATGCCCTCACATGCCTTTGAACTTATCTTGAGCGGTCACGACAGAATTTCACTGCCTTCTCAAAATGAGTGACGATTGCCTGACTTCCTCTTTGAACATGAGACAGGAATCACCAGTATCGACTGTGGCTACTGGGAAAGGATGGAACCTGAGAGGTCTCCCGCCTCACCTCGAGAATGCGTCCCCCCTTTTGCTCACTGCAAGCCTCGAAGAGATGTCCTGAGGTGTCCCATCTGTAACTCGACAGGAGTCCTGGACGATCATCTCGAACCAAACGATCGGAAGTGGTTGAAAGGCCATCCCACCGTAACTCGAGAAATTATACCTTCCAGATTCACCGGCGCAACTCGGGAAAAACCATGAGACATACCCTCCAAGCGAGATGAGACCTGTTCCCCTGATCTGCTTGCAGAGCAATTCCTAATCCCCATGAAACATGTCAGGAGCCTTCGACTTGCTTGATGTATATAGAGACAATCAACAAGAACACTGTCACTCGTAGAGAGGGACCCGAGGGTCACACCAGCCAACGAGAAGGCGCGCCATGTAACCCAAATAAACTCGATATGAGGCCCTGATTCCTATTCCCCTGCATTTGACTCCAGAGCAATCACCCTGTGTCCCCATCAAACACGACTGCCTACGCATGCTTGACACTCCCTTTAGAGGCAACTCCATAATGATACCCGATAACAACGAGCCAATCCTAGAGGAAAACGAAGTTCAGCAGGGCCACACGAGAATGTAACCGTAACGCCAAATGCCACGAGAGTGAGCTGGTGATTCACTGGGTTAATACTCATATTGTCAAGACGAATGGCCAAAATTCCCACAACCCCTGTCAAGAGGAGGTCTTCTCTGCCTACCAATAAGGTATAGACAGTGAGGCACCCCTGAATTGTTGCCTTTCAATTTGTATAAATACCCCTGAGAAGACCCTGACTCGAAAGGGATGCCGGCTTTCCTTGCAGTGGCCTTGAAATACAGTCTCCACGTCTTTCATCTCAAAAGCGTGCAGGGAATTTCTGCATCCCACAGTGTAATCCCTAGAGAAAGCCCCTAGTATTCCCGACTCAAATCTACGGAACTGCCTCACATGAACATACTGACACCTCGAGGAGGCACTCATAGCTCCCAGCTTCAAATTTTGGTTACGGATGCACTGACTCCTCTTGATACATTGACAGGAATTTCCCCCAGTTTTCCCTGTGGCTACTGTGAAAGGGGGGCCCCTGGGTCTCCTTAGAGCCCTCCACTCGAGGATAGCAATTCCCTTTTGGCACTGCCCAGTACCTCGAATAGACATCCTCCGAGTAGGTGTCCACTCGTAAACTCTGAAACAGGCAGTTCACTGACTTCGCTGAGGAACAACAGCACGAGTTGGTGAAGGAACTTCCTTCGCCGTAATCTCGAGAATGTATCCCCAGCCGGTCCCCCGAGCCGCAACTCGAACTGAAAAACATGATGACTTTCCCCCTTCCCTAAGCGAGATGAGGCGCTCGATTCCCCTGCACTGCATGCAGATTATAGCATTCCGTGAATACCCCACATGACACATGTCAGAAAACTCTGACTTGCTTATATGGATCTCGAGTCAATCCGCAATGCCTACACTGTCACAAGGTAGGAGAGGTTACATGCTGGGAGGTCCCACCAGCATCGCGACAGGAGCCCCATGTACCCACCCAAATCAACTCGAGAGGAGCCCCGCTTCCCATGCATTGACTCCAGAGACCATCCCCCGTTCCCCATATCAAACACGACTGTGGCTTGACTCCCTTTAGGCAACTCCAGAGTTCCGTCCCCGAGAACAACGGAGCCAATTCTAGAGGAATACCAAGTTCAGCAGAGCAAGGCTCGAGGACTGCTCACATGATACCCCCTAAATTGCCTCGAGATGAGAGCTGATTCCTGGCTTAGACTCAAGACGTATGCCAACTTTCCACAAGCCCCCAAAGAGGAGGCTTCTCTCAGCAATAGGTATGAGGAAGGGACCCTGAGATTTGCTGCCTCAAGTGGGCATATACACCGAGAAGCCCTGACTCGAAAGGAGGCCGGTTTCCTTGCAGTGGCTTGAATACAGTCTAGATCTTTCATCTCACAAGGGAAGGAATGTCTGATTCCCCTGTGGAGTCCCTAGAGAAAGCCCTAGGTCCCCCGACTCCTTTCGACGGATTGCCTTCACATGCCTTCTGACACTCGAAAGGCACGCAGAGCTCACTGCTTTAAAATTTGACGGAGCCTGACTCCTCTTGAACATTGACAGGAATCCCAGTATATTTTTCCCCTGTGGCTACTGGAAAAGCGGGACCCGCGGGTTTCTCCTGATTCACACTCGAGGAAGCATTCCTTTTGCCCTGCCAAGCAAGACTCGAGGATCACTCCTGGAGGTGTCACTCGTAAATCGACAGGAGTTTTCTGACGTTCTCTAGAATTACAAGTGGGTTGAAGGGGCCCATTCCCACGCCGTTAGTCGAGGAATATAACCCCAGTTCCCCGCAGCCTCAACTCGAGAAAATACCATGAGATAACTTCCCCCTCAAAGTGAGGTGAGGTTCGATTCCCCTGCAGAGCAAAGCAGAGCACTTCCTTGAGCCAATGAAACATGTCAGGTGAGCCACGACTTGCTCGATGGACCTCGATACAGCCCGCAAGAACACACTGTCACAAGGTACAGAGGGACACTGATGTTACACCTAGGCATCGCGAAGGAGCTCCAGTACCGCCAACTCAAACACGAGTTGAGGCCCCGCTTCCCCTGAATTGTCTACGAGAGTCCATCCCCCCGTTACCCAATCAAACACGATCTGGTGGCTTTGACTCCTTTAGGCAACTCCAGAGGTTCCCCCCAGAACAACGTGCCAAGTCTAGAGGAATACCAAGTTCAGCAGAGCAACTCGAGGAATGCTCGCCGTTGTACCCAAATTGCCTTCGAGTATGAGAGCTGATTCCCTGCTTAGACTCAAGACGTTAGGCCCACCATTACCACAAGCCCTCAAGAGGAGGCTTCTCTCAGCATAGAGATGAGGGAGGGACCCCCTGAGATTTGCTGCTCAAATGGGCATATACACCGCACGAGTGAAGCCCGGACTCGAAAGGAGGCCGGGTTTCCTTGCAGTGGCTTGATTGATACAGTCTAGGCCTCAATTCATCTCTCAAGCTGGAAGGGATGTCCTGCCATCCCTGTGGAGTCCCTAGAGAAAGGCCCTAGGTCCCCGACTCCATTTCGACGGAATGCCTCACATGCATCTGACACCTCGAGGCACGCGCATGAGAGCTCACTGCTTTTCAAAAGGTGACGGTGCCTGACTCCTCTTGAACATTGACAGGAATCCCTCAGTATCCCTGTGGCTACTGGAAAGGCAACCTGGTCTCCCGACTCAACCTCGAGAACGTCCCTTTTGCCCTGCCAAGCCTCGAAGAGACATCCTGAGGTGTCCCTCGTAACTCGACAGGAGTCCTGACATCGCTTGAATAAATCACGAGGGTTTGAAGGGCCATCCCCGCCGTTAAGGTCGAGAATGTACCCCGAGGTCACCGCCGCTGGGCACTCGAGAAAACATGAGACTTCTCCCCTCCAAGCGAGATGAGGCCCGATTCCCCTGCACTGCATGCAGAGCAATTTCCGTGAGCACCCATGAAACATGTCAGGAGCCTCGACATTGCTTGATGGAAGTCTCCGAGACAGTCCGCAATAAAAAACACTGTCACAAAATAAGAGAGGGACCATAAGGTCACACCCCCCCAGCATCGCGAAGGAGCTCCATGTACCCCAAATCAACTCGAGAATGAGGCCCGCTTCCCCTGCATTGACTCCAGAGCCGATCCCGCCCATCCCTTTCCACATCAAACACGACCAATGGCTGACTCCCTTTAGGCAAACTCCAGAGGTATCCCAGAGAACAACGTGCCAAGTCCTAGAGGATTACCAAGTTCAGCAGAGCAACCTGGAGGATTGCTCCGTGGTACCCCATTTGCTTCGAGTGATGAGAGCTGATTTTCCTGGTTTAGACTCAAGACGTAGGCAACTTTCCACAACCCTCAAGAGGAGGCTGCTCTCAGCAAGTAGGTGTGAGGGAGGGACCCTGAGATTGCTGCCTCAGTGGGCATATACACCGAGAAGCCCTGACTCGAAAGGAGAGGCCGGTACCTTTCCTTGCAGTGGCTTGAATACAGTCATAGTCTTTCATCTCACAAGGTGAAGGGATGTCTGCATCCCGTGTGGAGTCCCTAGAGAAAGCCTAGTTCCCCCGGACTCCTTTCGACGGAATGCCTCACAGACCTCTGACAACTCGAGAGGCCACGCATGAGCTCTTGCTTCAAAAAGATTTGACGGGAGCCTGACTCCTCTTGAACATTGACAGAATCCCAGGTATCCCTGTGGCTACTGCAAAGGGACCCTGGGTCTCTCGCGATCAACCTCGAGAAGCGTTCCTTTTAGCCCTGGCCAAGCCTCGAAGAGATTCCTGAGGTGTCCCTCTATGTAACTCGACAGGAGTCCCCTGACATCGCGTGAACAAACACGAGTGTTTGATGGGCCATCCCCGCCGTAATTCGAGAATATACTCCAGGTCCCCGCCACAAACTGAGAAAAAACCAATGAGGACTTCCCCTCCAAGACGAAGATGAGGCCCGATTCCCGTGCACTGCATGCAGAGCAATTCCGTGAGCACCCATGAAACATGTCAGGAGCCTCGACTGGCTTGATGGATCTCGAGACAGTCCGCAAGAACACTGTCACAAGTAGAGAGGGACCCTGAGGTCACATCAGCATCGTCGAAGGAGCTCCATGGGCCCCAAATCAACTCGAGATGAGGCCCCGCTTCCCCTTGCAATTGACTCCAGAAGCCATCCCCGTTCCCCAATCAAACACGACCACGAGGCTTGACTCCCTTTAGGCAACTCCAGATTTTCCCCGAGAACAACGTGCCAAGTCTAGAAGGAATACCAAGTTCAGCAGAGCAACTCGAAGACTGCTCCGTGTACCCACAAAAGTGCCTCGAGATGAGAGCTGATTCCCTGGCTTAGACTCAAGACGTAGGCCAACTTCCATCAAGCCCTCAAGTGAGGCTGCTCTCAGCAGTAGGTATGAGGGAGGGACCCTGAGTTGAAGCTGCCTCAATGGGCAATATACACCGAGAATCCCTGACTCGAAAGGAGGCCGGGCTTTTCCTTGCAGTGGCTTGAATAAATCTATCTTTCATCTCACAAGTGAAGGGATGTCTGCATACCACTGTGGAGTCCTAGAGAAAGCCCTAGGGTCCCCGACTCCTTTCGACGGAATGCCTCACATGCCTTCTGACACCATCGAGAAGGCACGCAGAGCTCACTGCCTTCAAAATTGACGAGCCCTGACTCCTCTTGAACATTGACAGGTCGGTCCCAGTATCCCTGTGGCTACTGGAAAGGGACACTGGTCTCCCGACTCACTCTCGAGAAGCGTTCCTTTTGCCCTGCCAATGCCTCGAAGAGACTCCTGAGGTGTCCCTCGTAACTCGACAGGAGTCCTGACTCGCGTTGAACCAACACGAGGGTTGAAGGGCCATCCCGCCCGTAACTCGAGAATGTACCCCTCCAGGTCCCCGCGCAACTCGAGAAAAAACCATGAGACTTCCCCCCTCCAAGCGAGATGAGGCCCGATTCCCCTGCACTGCATGCAGAGCAATTCCGTGAGCCCCTGAAACATGTCAGGAGCCTCGACTTGCTTGATGGATGTCGAGACAGTCCGCAAAAACACTGTCACAAGTAGAGAGGGACCCAGATGAGGTCACACCAGCATCGCGAAGGAAAGCTCCATGGGCCCCAAATCAATCGAGATGAGGCCCGCTTCCCTGCATTGACTCCAGAGCCATCCCCGTTCCCCATCAAACACGACCTGAGGGGCTTGACTCCCTTTAGGCAACACCAGAGGTTCCCCCAGAACAACGGCCAAGTCTAGAGGAGTACCAAGTTCAGCAGAGCAACTCGAGGACTGCTCCGTGTACCCCAAATTGCCCTCCGAGATGAGAGCTGACTCCCTGGCTTAGACTCAAGACGTAGGAGGCCACCTTTCCACAAGCCCCTCAAGAGGAGGCTTCTCTCAGCAATAGGTATGAGGGAGGGACCCTGAGATTTGCTGCCTCAATGGGCATATACACCGAGAAGCCTGACTCGAAAGGAGGCCGCTTTTTCCTTGCAGTGGCTTGAATACAGTCTAGTCTTTCATCTCACAAGGTGAAGGGATGTCTGCACCCCTGTGGGAGTCCCTAGAGAAAGCCCTAGGTTCCCCGACTCCTTTCGACGGAATGCCTCACATGCCTCTGACACCTCGAGAGGCACGCAGAGCTCACTGCTTCAAAATTTGACGGAGCCTGACTCCTCTTGAACATTGACAGGAATCCCAGTATCCCTGTGCTACTGGAAAGGGACCCTGGGTCTCCCACTCACCTCGAGAAGCGTCCCCTTTGCCCTGCCAAGCCTCGAAGAGACTCCTGAGGTGTCCCTCGTAACTCGACAGGAGTCCTGACTTCGTTGAACAAACAACACGAGGGTTGAAGGGCCATCCCCCGCCGTAAGTCGAGAATGTACCCCAGGTCCCCGCCGCAACTCGAGAAAAACCATGAGACTTCCCCCTCCAAGCGAGATGAGGCCCGATTCCCCTGCACTGCATGCAGAGCAATTCCGTGAGCCCCCTGAAACATGTCAGGAGCCTCGACTTGCTTGATGGATGTCGAGACAGTCCGCAAAAACACTGTCACAAGTAGAGAGGGACCCTGAGGTCACACCAGCATCGCGAAGGAGCTCCATGGGCCCAAATCAACTCGAGATGAGGCCGCTTCCCCTGCCATTGACTCCAGAGCCATCCCCCGTTCCCCATCAAACACGACCTGAGGCTTGACTCCCTTTAGGCAACTCCAGAGGTTCCCCGAGAACAACGGGCCAAGTCTAGAGGAGTACCAAGTTCAGCAGAGCAACTCGAGGAATGCTCCGTGTACCCCAAATTGCCTCGAGATGAGAGCTGATTCCCTGGCTTAGACATCAAGACGTAGGCCACTTTTCCACAAGCCCCTCAAGAGGAGGCTTCTCTCAGCAATAGGTATGAGGGAGGGACCCTGAGATTGCTGCCTCAATGGCATATTACACCGAGAAGCCCTGACTCGAAAGGAGCCGGCTTCCTTGCAGTGGCTTGAATACAGTCTAGTCTTTCATCTCACAAGCTGAAGGGATGTCTGCACCACTTGGAGTCCCTAGAGAAAGCCCTAGGTCCCCGACTCCTTTCGACGGAATGCCTCACATGCCTCTGACACCTCGAGAGGCACGCAGAGCTCACTGCTTCAAAATTTGACGGAGCCTGACTCCTCTTGAACATGACAGGAATCCCAGTATCACTGTGGCTACTGGAAAGGACCCTGGGTTCTCCCGACTCACCTCGAGAAGCGTCCTTTTTGCCCTGCCATCGAGAAAAACCATGAGACTTCCCCCTCCAAGCGAGATGAGGCCCGATTCCCCTGCACTGCATGCAGAGCAATTCCGTGAGCCCCCTGAAACATGTCAGGAGCCTCGACTTGCTTGATGGATGTCGAGACAGTCCGCAAAAACACTGTCACAAGTAGAGAGGGACCTGAGGTCACACCAGCATCGCGAAGGAGCTCCATGGGCCCCAAATCAACTCGAGATGAGGCCCGCTTCCCCTGCATTGACTCCAGAGCCATCCCCCGTTCCCCATCAAACACGACCTGAGGCTTGACTCCCTTTAGGCAACTCCAGAGGTTCCCCGAGAACAACGGGCCAAGTCTAGAGGAGTACCAAGTTCAGCAGAGCAACTCGAGGACTGCTCCGTGTACCCCAAATTGCCTCGAGATGAGAGCTGATTCCCTGGCTTAGACTCAAGACGTAGGCCAACCTTTCCACAAGCCCCTCAAGAGAGGAGGCTTCTCTCAGCAATAGGTATGAGGGAGGGACCCTGAGATGCTGCCTCAATGGGCATATACACGAGAAGCCCTGACTCGAAAGGAGGCCGGGTTTCCTTGCAGTGGCTTGAATACAGTCTAGTCTTTCATCTCACAAGGTGAAGGGATGTCTGCACCACCTGTGGAGTCCCTAGAGAAAGCCCTAGGTCCCCGACTCCTTTCGACGGAATGCCTCACATGCCTCTGACACCTCGAGAGGCACGCAGAGCTCACTGCTTCAAAATTTGACGGAGCCTGACTCCTCTTGAACATTGACAGGAATCCCAGTATCCCTGTGGCTACTGGAAAGGGACCCTGGGTCTCCCGACTCACCTCGAGAAGCGTTCCTTTTGCCCTGCCAAGCCTCGAAGAGACTCCTGAGGTGTCCCTCGTAACTCGACAGGAGTCCTGACTTCGTTGAACAAACACGAGGGTTGAAGGGCCATCCCCGGCCGTAAGTCGAGAATGTACCCCAGGTCCCGCCGCAACTCGAGAAAAAACCATGAGACTTCCCCCTCCAAGCGAGAGATGAGGCCCCTGATTCCCCTGCACTGCATGCAGAGCAATTCCGTGAGCCCCCTGAAACATGTCAGGAGCCTCGACTTGCTTGATGGATGTCGAGACAGTCCGCAAAACCCTCACTGTCACAAGTAGAGAGGGACCCTGAGGTCACACCAGCATCGCGAAGGAGCTCCATGGGCCCCAAATCAACTCGAGATGAGGCCCGCTTCCCCTGCATTGATTCCAGAGCCATCCCCCCGTTCCCCATCAAAACACGACCTGAGGCTTTGACTTCCCTTTAGGCAACTCCAGAGGTTCCCCGAGAACAACGGCCAAGTCTAGAGGAGTACAAGTTCAGCAGAGCAACTCGAGGAATGCTTCCGTGTACCCCAAAATTTGCCTCGAGATGAGAGCTGATTCCCTGGCTTAGACTCAAGACGTAGGCCAAACTTTCCACAAGCCCTCAAGAGGAGGCTTCTCTCAGCAATAGGTATGAGGGAGGGAACCCGTGAGATTTGCTGCCTCATTGGGCATATACACCGAGAAGCCCTGACTCTAAAGGAGGCCGGAGTTTCCTTGCAGTGGCTTGAACTTGAATACAGGCTCACCTTTCATCTCACAAGGTGAAGGGATTCTGCACCACCTGTGAAGGTCCATAGGAGAAAGCCATAGGTCCCCGAATCTTTCGACGATATGCCTCACATGCCCGTGACATCTCCAGGTGGCACGCATAGCTCACTGCTTCAAAATGCGACGATGCCTGATCTCTTAAGAAACTCTGATTGGAACTCCCGGATCCCTGTGGCTAGTGGGAAAGTGTCCCGGGGTTCCGCCTCACCTCTGAGAAGGAAGCGTCCTTTGCCCTGCCAAAGACTCGAAGAGATTACTGAGGTTGTCCTATTTACTCGACGGGAAAGCCCCCCCGTCATGTCCAAAAAAAGAGTGTTGAAGGGCCACCCCCAGGGTAACTCGAAAATTTACACCTCATCCCCACTGCAACTCGAAAAAAACCAGAGTTTCCCCCTCCAAGGAGAGGGAAAACCCCTTTTTCCCCGGGATTGGCTTGAAAGGAGAAATTTCCCTTTTATCCATAAAACATTTCGGGACCCTTCGACGCTTAAATGAAATATAGAAAACAATCAACAAGAAAAATGTCCCTGTAGAGAAGGAACTGAGGTCACAACAGAATCGTAAAGGGAAACCCGAAGTCCCCCAAATAAAACCCCGAGATAAAGGCCCGATTTCCCCTGAAATTCCCTCCAGAGCCATCCCCCCACCATGGTTTTGGACAAAACTTTAGAAACTCCAGAGTTCCCCGAAAACCCAAAGGGCCCAAGTCTAAAAAAAACACCAAGTTCGGGAGAGCAACTCGAGGAATGCCCCCTTTGTAAAACCAAATTCCCTCGGATGAGAGTGATTCAATGGTTTAGATTTAAAGGACTATCCCAACCTTCCCCCAACCCCCAAAGAGGGGCTTCCCCTCACTAATAGGTATGAGGGAAACCCCTGAGTTTTTTTGCCTCTATTTTATTTTACACAAGAAGCCCTGATTTAAAGGAGGCCCCCTGTTTCCTTTGCAGTGGCTTTTTACGGCTCATTTTTTCATCTCACAAGGGAAGGGATGTCTTAATCCCCTGTGGGGGTCCCTTTTTAGAAAGATCTTTTCCCCCAAAACCCTTTCGAGGGAAAAGGGCCTCACTTGACTCTGACTCTGGAGGGGGCCCACGCAGACCCTCATGCTTCAAAAGGAAATTTGCGTGACTCCTCTTGAACATTGACTGAATCCGGGTTTTCCCTGTGGCTTTTAAAAGGGGCCCTGGGTCCCGAGCCTCCCCTTGTAATCATCCCATTTCCCCTTTGCCAAGCCTCGAAAAATTCCTGAGGTGTCCCCCAATCCCTCGATGGATTCCGACGTGGGAGGACAAACCCCGGAGTGTTGAAGGCCCTTCCCTGCATTAACTGAGAATGTACCCCCGGGCCCCCCCGGGAACTCGAAAAAAAAACCAATGAGATTTCCCCCTTCAAGGCGAATGGGGGCCCGTTTCCCCTGCACTGCATGCAACAATTCCGTGATCCCCATGAACAGCAAAAAAACCCCGAATTACTTGAGGGAAAATCTCGAGTAAATTCCGCAAAAACCTGTCACAATTTACAGAGGGCCCACTGAGGTCACACCCCCCATCGCAAAGGAGCGCCATGAAACCCCAAATTTCAACTCGAGATGACCCCCGATTCCCATGCATTGTTCCGAGCCATCCCCCTTTCCCCATAAAACACGATTTTTGGGGTTTGATTTCCCTTTGGGGCAACTCCAGAGGTGCCCCGAGAACAACGTCCCAAAATTTCCTAGAGGAATCCCAATTTCAGAAATGCAAGCCGGGGAAAAATGCCCAAAGTCCCCCAAAAAACCCTCGAGATGAGAGTTTGTTTCCCCTAGCTTAGACTCAAGACGTATCCCAACTTTCCAAAAAGCCCCCAAAGTGGGGGGTTCTCCCCGCAATAGTTATGAGGGGGGGGACCCTGATTTTTGCTGCCTAAAATGGCATATACCCCAGAAGCCCTGACTCGATAGGGGGCGGGTTTCCTTGCGTGGTTTGAAACAGGCTGATCTTTCATCTAAAAGGTGGGAATAAATTTTATTACCCGTGGGTCCCTAGGGAACCCCCTATGCCCCGGGACCCCCGGTGAAAAAGGAAATCCCTCCCCATGCCTCTCCCAACTAAAAAGGGCCCTGCGAGCTCCTCCCTTCAAAAGGCACGATGAATGCCCTCTTAAACTTTGAAGGAACCCCCAGTATCCCTTGAAAGTTTATTGCAAGGGGAAAACCCTGGGCCCCTCCAGCCTTCACCTCAAAAAGCGCCCCTTTTCCCCTGCGAACCCCTCGAAGATTTTCCCTGATGTCCCCCTTTCTTTAACGGGACGGGTTTCCTTTGCCGCCCGCTGAACAAACTCGGGGTTTTTGAAAAACCATCCCTGCCAAAACCGAGAATATCCCCCCAAGGACACCCCCGCAATTCGAAAAAAAAAACCTGAGATTTTCCCCTCCAAGCCAAAATGGGGCCTGTTTTCCCCCTGCACTTTTTGGGAAAGGACCCAATTCCGGGGAAATCCCCATGAAAAAAGACAGGAGCCTCACTTGCTTGATGGATCTCGGGGACAATCCGAAAAGAACTCTGTAACAATTGGGAAGGGAACCGGTAACATCAGCATGGCAAAGGGACCCCCTGTCCCAAAAAATTTCTATTCGAATTAGGCCCGATTGCCCGCTTTGACTCCAGAGCCACCCCCCTTTCCTTTTCAAAACCGACCAGTGGTTTGGACATCTTTGGGAACTCCAGACGTCCCCGGGAAAACCCAACATCCCAAAATCTAGAGGAATACCAATTTCAGAGAAAAAACTCAGGAATGCCATATCCCAGAATTCGCCTCAGATGAGAGCTGACCCCCCTGGCTTAGTTTTCAAGACAATGCCAACTTTCCCAAGCCTCTCAACAGGAGGCTTCTCTCAGAAAAGGAAATAGGGAGGGACCCTGAATTTGCTGCCCCAAATTTTGCATATACCCCGAGAACCCTTTGGCCCGGGGAAGGAGGCCGAGTTTCCTGAATACAGGCCCCTTTTTCCTCAAAAGGGTGAAGGGATGTCTGTTTCCCCCGTGGAGTCCAAAGAAACCCCTTGGTCCCCGATCCTTTCGAAAAATGCCTCAATCCCTTTCTGACACCTCCAGGGGCACGCAAAGGCTCAGCTTAAAAAGGTGACGAGGCCTGACTCCTAGTAAATTTATTGACAAAAAACCCCTTTATCTCTGGGGCAAACGGGGAAAGGGCCACTGAGTCTCCCGCCTAACTTCGAAAAAGAAATCCCATTTCCCCTGAAATGCTCAAAGAGAATTCCCTTGGTACCCCCCTAAAACTGGGACAGGAGTCCGACTCGCGGGAAACAAACAAGGGGTTTTTAAAGGGGCCAACCCCCACGGTAACTCGAAAATAACCCCTTTCATCCCCACTGAAAAAACTCGAGAAAAACCATGAGAAATCCCCCTCCAAGCGGAAAAGAGACCTGTTCCCTGACCCTGCTTGCAGAGCAATTCCGTGACCCCCATAAAACATGTCAGGAGCCTCAAACTTCCTTTATGTTTTTTAGGGGACAATCAAGAAGAACCTGCCCCCATGTAGAAAAGGGAACCTGGGGTTCAAAAAACAAATCGTGAAGGACCCCCGAATTTCCCCCAAATCAACTCGAGGGGAGGCCCCTTTTTCCCTTGATTGCCTCCAGACCCCATCAAAACCGACCATGGTTTGACTACTTTGGGCCCAACCCCAGACGTTCCCCGGGAAAAAACTTTGCCAAGTCAAGAGGAACAACAAGTTTCAGGAGAGAAAACTGGGAAGGAATGTCCTTGTAAAACCAAAAACCATTACCTCGAAAAGAGAGCTGATTCAAGGGGTTAAAAATTTAAAGGGGACGTACCCAAACCTTTCCACATCCCCCCCAGAGGGGGTTCTCCCCGGGAATAGGTATGGGGAAAAACCCTGATTTTGTTGCCTCTTTTGCTATATACACAAGAAGCCCTGCTTGAAAGGGGGGCCCTGATTCCTTGCAGGGGCTTGATTAAGGCTCATTTTTCATCTCAAAAGGGGGAAGGGGATGTCTGAATCCCCTGGGGAGTCCTATAGAAAACCCTATGTTCCCGATCCTTTCGAAAAAAACCCTCCCCATGTTTGACAACTCGAGAGGGCGCAGAGCTAACTATTTTTCCAGAGGTGACGGTGCCGGGACTCCTGTGAACTTTGCGGGAAAACCCCCCTGCCTGTGGCTACAGAAAGGGGCCCGGGTCTCCCCCTCACCTCCAGAAGTGCCCCCTTTTGGGTTCCCAAAGCCTGGGAAAAATTTTCCTGGGGTTTTCCCGCATAACTTGAAAAGCAGCCCCAAAACTCGATAAAACAAAGAGATTTGTTTAAAGGGGGGCCACCCCCAAATCAAAACTCGAGAATAAAACCCCGGGTCCCCCCCCCAACTCGAGAAAAAAACCAGGGGGACTTCCCCCCCCACAGAGATAAGGCGTTTTCCCCTGAACTGCATGCGAGAAATCCCGGGGATCACCATGAAATTTTCAAGGTCCCCTCGACTTATTTGGTGAATCCAAAGGAAGTCCAAAAGAACCTGTCAAAATAGAGAGGGCCCCTGATCACACCCAAGCATGCGAAGGACGCCAGAAACCCCAAATAAATCGGATGGGCCCGTTTCCCTGCATTGACTCCAGACAATCCCCGGGTTTCCCCTCAAACACCCCCAGTGGTTGCCTCCTTTTAAAGGAAACCCACCATATGAAATCCCCGAGAAAAACCCGTCCCAAGTCTAGAGGAATACGAAGTTTCGGGCGGGGGCAAACCCGAGGAATGCCCCCGTAAAACCAAAAATTTTGCCTCAGATGAGAGGTGTTTTCCCTGGGTTGGGTCAAGACTTAGGGCCAAAATTTCCACAACCCCCTCAAGATGAGGCTTCTCTCACCATTTTATGAGGGAGGGACCCTAAATTTTGTTTTTTTCAATTGTTATTACCCAAAGAACCCCTTGCCCTCGAAAGGAGGGGGGTTTTCCCTTGCAGGGTAAATACAGGCTCACTTTTCCATCTCACAAAACGTCCCAGGGATGCCCTGAATCCCCTGGGGAAATCCCTAAAAAAGCCCTGGGCCCCCCGACCCCTTTTCCCAAAACGGAATCCCTCCCATGACTCTGACACCCTGGAGGCACGCAGATCATGCTTCAAAAGGTAAATATGCATGATTCCTCTGAACATTGACGGAATCCCGGTTTCCCGTGGGGGCTTTTGGAAAGGGCCCCTGCTCTCGACCTCACCCCCGAGAAAAAAACCCAAATTTGCCCTCCCAAGCCCGAAGAAATTCTGAGGTGCCCCAACCATAACTCGACAGGGGTCCTGACTGGGCGGAAAAACAAATGTTTGGGGGGCCCCTTTCCTCCCCCGTAACTCGAGAAGGAAATCCCCCCGTCCCCCCCGGGAAACTCGAAAAAAAAACCATGAGATTTCCCCTCTTCAACGAGATGGGGCCCTTTGATCCCCCTCCACTGAAAGCAGAAAAATTCCGGTTTTTTTTTTTCCCCATAAACCCCATTTTAGTAAACTCGACTTGCTTGATGGATCTCGAGTCAATCCGCAAGAAAAAAACCTGTCACAAGTAGAAAAGGGCCCAACTAAAGGTAAACCCCCAAGCATCGAAAAGGGCAGCGCCATGGACCCCAAATAAACTCGGATGACCCGGTTTCCCATTCTTTGACTCCAACCATCCCCCTTTTCCCATCAAAACGACCTGGGGTTTAAACTTCCTTTGCATCTCCAAAAGGTGCAACGAGAACAACGTGCCAAGTTAGAGGAACACCAAGTTCAGGAGACAACCGAGGAATGCTCTTTTTCCCCAAAAATTTCCTCGAGATGAAAAATGTTTCAAGGGTTTTAAAGACTTAAGACGTATGAACCTTCCAAAAGGGGCCCATAGGAGGAGGATTCTCTCACAAAGGGATGAGGGAGGGGCCCTGATTTTTTTGTTGCCTCATATGTTTAACACAGAAAAACCCCGGGCTTAAAGGGGCGGGGTTTCCTTGCAGTGGCTTGTTTAAGGCTCATTTTTTCATCTCAAAAGGGGGAAGGGGAGTCTGAACCCCCCTGTGGAGCCCCTTTTGAAAGTTTCTATGTTCCCAAACCCCTTTGGGGGGGAAATTGCCCCCCAAAATTGCCTGTGTTTAACTCGGGGGGCCCGCAGAGCTAATTTTTCCCCTTTACCGAGGTGCCCGGTGCCTGACTCCTCATGAACTTTTGGTCAGGAACCCCCAAAACCCCTTTTGGCTACGGGGAAAGGGGGCCCCGGGCCCTCCCGCCTCACCCCAAAAGTGCCCCTTTTGGGACTCCAACCCTAAAAAAATTTCCTGAGGGCCCCCGCAAAATTTTGGACACAGTCCGGGACGTCGATGAACAAAAACGATGTTAAAGGGGCCCATCCCCTCTTTAACTCGGGGAAATTTATACCCCATTGCCCGCCACAAACTCAGAGAAACCATGAGATTTCCCCCCTCCACGCGAGATTGAGCCTGATTCCCCTCCCTTGCATGTGAGAAATTCCGGGGATCCCCGTGAAACTTAAAAGGACCCCAATTGACTTGTTTGGGATGGATCCGAAGAGTCCGCAAAAACACGTCACAAGTAGGGGGCCCCAAAATCCCCAGCATGCGAAGGGCGCCTTTTAAACCCAAAATTTAAAGTCAGATGAAGCCCAAATTCCCTGCATTGCCTCCAGAGAAATCCCCTGTTCCACATCAAACACGCCCAGTGGCTTGACCCCCCTTTGGGAAAATCCATATTTTTTCCCGGAAAAATGCCAATTCTGGGAAAATACGAATTTCAGGGGGCCAACTGGGAATGCTCCGGGGAAGAAAATTTGCCTCGAGATAAAGGTGTTTCCCTTTGGGTTAGACTAAAGGGACGTTTTTGCCAATTTTCCCAAAAAACCCCCTCAAGAGGAGGTTCCCTCCCCCCAATAGGAAAGAGGGAGGGCCCCGAATTTGTTCCCTCAATTGTTATATACCCAAATAGCCGAATCAAAAAGGGGGGGGGGTTTTTCCTTTGGGCAGTGTCTAAAATACAGGCTCACCTTTCTTTCCCACAACAGGGCGGAAAATTCTAAACCCCCCTTTGTGGAATCCCTAGAAAAACCCCTTGGTCCCCGATCATTTCGACGGAATGCCTCACAGGACCTGACATCTGCAGAGGCACGCAGGGTAAAGGGTTTAAAAAAGGGTAAATATGCGTGCCCTCATCTTGAACATTGCAGGAATCCCAGGTTCCCCTGTGGTTTTTGGGGAAAAGGGGCCCCGGGGTTTCCGGCCTCACCTCGAAAGAACCCCAAATTTGCCCTGCCAAGCCTCGAAGAAAATTTTAAAGGTTTTTCCACCATAACTCGACAGAATCCTGACGCCAGGTTAAACCCGGGGTTTTAAAAGGGGCCCTTCCCGCATTAACTGGGAAAATTTTTTCCCCCCGGGTCCCCGCCGGGGAACCCCGGAAAAAAATTTCATGAGATTTCCCCCCCTTAAAGCGAAAATGGGGCCCCCCATTCCCCTGCACTGCATGCAGACCAATTTCCCGTGCCCCCATGACCCAGTGGGAAAACCCTCGACTTGCTTAAAATGGATCTCAAAGTCAATCCGAAAGGAACCCTTGCACAAGTAAAAGGGAAACACTGAGGTCAAACCAGCAACTTTAAGGGCGCCATGTACCCCAAGTCAACTCGAGTTGACCCCGATTAAAAAGCTTTTGACCCCAACCCCCAAACCCCCTTTCCCCCATCAAACACGACCTGTGGCTTCCCCTTCCCTTTTGGAAACCTCCATTGGTTGCCCCGAGAACAACGTCCCAAAAATCTAGGGGAAATCCACATTCAGAAAGAGCAACCCCGAAGAATGCCCCCATTTTACCCCAAATAGCCTCGAAAATAGAGCTGTTTTCCCTTTGGTTTGGGGGACTCAAGTTTTTATCCCAAATTTTTCCAAAGCAAAAAAGGGGGTGGCTTCTCTCAGCAATGGGTTATGAGGGGGGGGCCCCTGGTTTGCTCCCTTTAAAGTGGCATTTTACCCCAAAAAACCCCCGACTCAAAAAGGAAAGGGGGGTTTTTCCTTGAAAGTGGTTGAAAAACAGGCTGATTTTTCCCATCTCACAAGGTGAAAGGAATGTTTTTTTTCCCCTGGGGAGCCCCTTTGGGGGAACCCCTTTGGCCCCCGCTCCTTTCGACAGAATCCCCCACTTTCCCTTAAACCAACTCGAAAGGATGCAGAGCTAACTGCTTAAAAAAGGGGGACGATGCCTGACTCCCGAACATTGCGGGAACCCCAGTATCCCTTGGCTACCAATCGGACCCTGGGCCCCAAACCCTTTTCACCTCAAAAAAGCGCCCGTTTTGCCCTCCCAAACCCTTGAAGAGTTTCCCTAAAGGTGCCCCTCAAAAACTCGGGGGAAATCCGGCCGCGCTGAACAAACCCATTTTGAAGGGCCACCCCCCCGGGGAACTGAGAAGTCCCCCGGGCCCCAACCCAATTTTCGAAAAACCATGAGATTCCCCTCCAAGAAAAAATGGGGCCCCCAATTCCCCGCCTGCAGGGCAGAGCTTTTCCCGGTGACCCCCAGGGAAACAGAAGGACCTGACTTAGTTGAGGGATCTGGGAGCCAATCCCAACAAAACCTCTGTCACAATTAAGAGGGGAAATGGGGGTAAACACCGCATGTCGTGGGAAACCCCCCATGTCCCCCAAATCAATTCGAGATAGGCCCATTCCCCCTGCTTTGACTCCAGAGCCACCCCCCTTCCTTAAAACCATGCCGGGGTGCTTTGCCCTTTTTTGGGCAAATCCAGAGTTGCCCCTAAAAAACCCGTTTTAAAGTCGGAGTTAATCCCAATTTCGCAAAACCCAACCGGGGAAATTTGCTCCTTTTTTCCCCCAAATTGCCTCGAGGAGAGCTGTTTTCCCTGGGTTAAGACTCAAGACATGCCAATTTTCCACAACCCCCTCAAGGGGAAAGGCCCCTCTCAGCAATAGGTATGAGGGGGGCCCTGATTTGTGGCCCAAGTGGCATAACCCCGAGAACCCCTAAACCCCCAAAAGGGGGCCAAATTTTCCCTTTGCCCCTGGCTTGAATACGGGCTCCCCTTTTCTCTCAAAAGGTAAAGGGGATGTTAAAACCCCCCTGTGAAATCCCTAGAAAAAGGGCCCTGGTTCCCCAATTTTCCTTTCGTTTAAAATGCCTCCTTTCCCGTACTTTTCCCAGAGGCACCCCATAGCTCACTGCTTCAAAAGGGGGCCCAAACCTGACTCCCTTTGAACATTGACTAAAATTCCCAGGATCACTGGGGCTTTTTAAAAGGGGTTCCCTTTTTTCTCCCGCCTCACCTCGAAAACTTCCCTTTTGCCCTCCCAAAGCTCAAAAGGTTTCTGGCTGTCCCCCGAAACTCACTGGGGGTTCTGGCGTCATGAACAAACCCCAAAGGGGTTTAAGGTCCTTCCCCGCCGAAACTCGGGGAAAAAACCCCGGGGTCAAAAGCCGAAAACTCGAGAAAAAACCATAAAAATTCCCCCCCCTCCAAGGGGAGATGGGGCCCCCTTTCCCCTGCAGGGCTTGCAGAGAAATTTTCCATGAAACCATAAAAAACATGTCATTTACCCTTTGGGATTGCTTAATGAAATTAGAACAACCTGAAGTCACTGTCACAATAGCAGGGGACTCTGAGATCACACCCGTTTCCCGCAAAGGACCCCTTGTCCCCCAAATCAACCCGAGATGGGGCCCTTTTTCCCCCTGCAATGACTCGAGGCCCATCCCCCTTTCCCCCTTCTTTAACGCGACCAGGGGCCTTGGGACAAACCCTTTAGGCAACCCCCAAAACTTTTTCCCCCGGAACAAGTCCCAAGGGTCTAGAGGAATCCCCAAGTTGAGCGGGGAGAAAACTGGGAGGAATGCCCCGTATACCAGAAATTGCCTCGAGAAATGGGTGTTTCCCCGGGCTTAGATTCAAAACGTATGCCAACTTTCCACAAACCCCCCTCACAGGAGGCTTTTTCTCAGCAAAGGGAAATTTGGGAGGGCCCTGGGTTTTGCTGCCCCAATTTGCATATACACCGAGAAGCCTGACTCGGAAGGGGGGCCGGGGTTTCCTTGAAAGTGGTTTTGGGAAAACAGGCTCCCCTTTCATCTCACAATGTAAAAGGGATGTCTGAATCCCTTGGGGAATTTCCCTAGAAAAAAACCCCCTACCCCCGACCCCCTTTCGACAAATGCCCACATGCCTCTGACAACCCCCAAAAGGCCGCAGAGCTCATGCTTAAACAAGTAAACGGGGGCCTTGACCCCCTATGAATAATGACAGCAACCCCAGTATCTCTGTGGCCCAAGGGAAAAGGGGGCCACTGAGTCTCCCCCCTCACTTCGAGAAGCACCCCTTTCCCCTAAAAACCCCTCGAAGAGATTCCTGGGGGTATCCCTCTTTAACTCGACAGGAGTCCGGGACGTCGCTGAAAAACAAAGTTTTTTGAATGGCCCCCCCAGGGTAACTCGAGAATATACCCCTTTCATCCCCACTGCAACTCCGGGGAAAAACGGAACTTCCCCCTCCAAGCGAGATATAATGTTCCCCGGGTTGTTTGGCAGAAAAACCTCCTTGATCCCCCTGAAACAGGGTCAGGAGCCTCGCCTTGCTGATATATCTAAGACAATCAACAAAAACACTTTTAACTTGTGGGAAAAGGGAAACCTGGGGTTCACAACAAAATCGTGAAGGACCCCGAAGTCCCCCCAAAATAAACTCGAGATGGGGCCCCCTTTTCCCCTGCATTGATTTCCAGAGCCATCCCGTTCCCCATCCAACACGACCTGAGGCTTGCTCCCTTTAGGCAACTCACAGAGGTTTCCCGAGAACAACGGGCCAAGTCTAGAGGAAGTACCAAGTTCAGCAGAGCACTCGAGGACTGCTTGTGTCCCCAAAAATTGCCTCGTGATGAGAGACTGATTTCCTGGCTTTTAGGACTCAAGAGTAGGCACCTTTCCAACAAAAAAAAAAAAAAAAAATACAAAAAAAAAATAAAAAAAAAAAAAAAAAAAAAAAAAAAAAAAAAAAAAAAAAAACAAAAAAAGCCCCTCAAGAGAGGCTTCTCTCAGCGATAGGTATGCGGGAGGGACCCTGAGGTTTGCTGCCTCAATGGGCATATACACCGAGAAGCCCTGACTCGAAAGGAGGGCCGGGCTTTCCTTGCAGTGGCTTGAATACAGTCTAGTCTTTCATCTCACAAGCTGAAGGGATGTATTTGCCACCACCTGTGGAGTCCCTAGAGAAAAGCCCCCTAGTGTTTTCTGACTCCATTTAGACGGAAAGCCTCACATGCCTCTGACACCTTCGAGAGGCACGCAGAGCTCACTGCTTTAAACAATATTTGCCGGAGCCTGACTCCTCTTGAACATTGACAGGAATACCAAGTATACCTGTGGGGTACTGACCTGGAAAAAAAGGGACCCTGGGATCTCCCGACTCCACCTCGAAGAAAAAAGCGTTTCCTTTTTGGCCCTGCCAAGGCTCGAAGAGAGACTCCTGAGGTGTCCCTCGTAACTTCGACAGGACTCCTGAATTAGTTGAACCAACAAGACGAGGTTTTTGACAGGGCCATCCCCGCCGTATAAGTCGTGAATGTACCCCAGGTCCCCGCCGCAACTCGAGAGAAAACAATGTGACTTTCCCCGCCCAAGCGAAGATGAGGCCCGATTCCCCTGAATCATGCCATGCAGAGCAATTCCGTGAGCCCCCCCTGAAACATGTCATGCGAGCCTCGACTTGCTTGATGGAGGTTCCGAGTCACGTACGCAAAAATCACTGTCACAAGTTAAGGGAGGGCCCCTGAGGTCACACAGCATCGGAATAGGAGCTCCATGGAGCCCCCAAATCAACTCGAGATGTAGGCCCCGCTCCCCTGCATTGACTCCAGACGCCATCCCAGTTCCCTACATCAAACACGGCCTGAGGCCTTGACTCCCTTTAGGCAAATCCAGAGGTTCCGGAGAACAAACGGTAGCCAAAGTCTATGATGAAAGTACCATGTTCAGCAGAGCAACTCGAGGACTGCTCCTTTATACCAAAAAATTTTGCCTCGGGGGAAGAGTGTTTTCCCGGGTTTTGTTTCCAAAACTTTATGCCAATTTTCCAAAAATCCTTCAAAAGGAGGCTTCTCAAAAGCATAAGAATGAGGGAGGTACCCTATTTTGTTTCCCCCAATTTGATATACCCCCAAAAAGCCTGACTGGGAAGGGGGCCCGGGGTTTCCTTGCAAAGGGGGCTTGAATACAGGCTCCCCTTTCTTCTCCAAGGGAAAAGGGGATGTCGGGAATCCCTTGTGGGGGCCCCTCTAGAGAAACCCCCGGCCCCCCGGACCCCTTTTCGAGGAATGCCTCAAGCCTCTGCACCTCCAAGGCCGAAGGGGCCTCACTGCTTAAAAAAGGTGCCCGGGGCCCGACCCTAGTGAATACTGACGGAATTTCCCAGAAACTCGGGTGGTTTACGGGAAAAGGGGCCCACTAAAGTCCCCCGCCTCACTTCGAAAAAGCACCCCCATTTCCCCTGAAATGCCTCGAAAGATTCCTTTTGGGTTTCCCTCTTTAACTTCGACGGGAAATTTCCAAACGTCGCTGAACAAACAAGGTATTGAAGGGCCTTTCCCCAGGGTAACTCGAAAATAATACCCCTCATCCCCAATGCAACTCGAAAAAAACCCATAGAACTTCCCCCCCCAAGCGAGATGAGACCTTTTCCCCCTGGTCGCTTGCCGAGCAACCCCTTTTGACCCCCATGAAACAGGTCGGGACCTCGATTGCTTGATATATCTGAGACAATAAAAAAGAAAAATGTAAACATGTAGAAAAGGAAACGGGGGTCACAACAAAACCTGAAGGACCCGAAGTCCCCCCCCAAATCAACTCGAATGAGGCCCGTTTCCCTGCATTGACCCAGACCCATCAAAACGCGACCATTTGGCTTAACTATCTTTAGGGAAAACTCCAACGTTCCCCAAAAAAACCCGGGAAAAAGGGTCTAGAGGAACACCAATTTTTGGGGCAACTCGAGGAATGTTGTTGTCCCCCCAAATGCCTGGGAAGGGGAAGTGATTCAATGGTTTTAGATTTTAAGACGTATGCCAACATTCCACCCCCCCTTTTGGAGGGTATTCTCTATTATTTAAAGAGGGGAGCCCCGAGTTTTTCCTTTCAAAATGTTTTTAAAACACAGAGAAGCCTGATTAAAAGGAGGGGGAATTCTTGCAGGGGCTTAATTACGGCCATCTTTCATCTCCCCAAGGGGAAGGGTTCTAAATTTCCCCTGGGGAAAGTCCCTTTTGAAAGATCTAGGGTCCCCAAATTTTCATTCGGGGGAAATTTCCCTCACTTGCCCTGACAACTCAAAGGAGGGACGCAGAGTTTAACTGCTTAAGTATGAGGGGTGCCGGGATTTCTCTAAAATTGTCGGGAAATCCCAGTATCCCTGTGGCTACGGAAAAGGGGGGGCCGGGTTTCTCCCGACTCACCCCCAGAATTTCCCCTTTTGGGGACGGGAAAGCCTCGAAAAAATTTCCCTAAAGGTTTTCCCGCAAAACTTGACGGAAGCCCCAACCGTCGATGAAAAAAGCCAGTGTTAAAGGGGGCCCCATCCCCATCGTAACCCCGGAAAAATATACCCGGGGCCCCCGCCCGAAAACTCAAAGAAAAAACCTTGAATTTTTCCCCCTCCACGGGGAAGATGAGGTTTCCCCTGCACTGAAATGCCGAGCAATACCGGATCCCCCATGAAATTTTAAAAGGGCCTGCCTTGCTTGATGGATCCGAGAGGGGCCGCAAGAACACTGTACAAGTAAGAGGGACCCTGAGGTAAAACCCCAATGGGGAAGGTGCGCCAAAAAACCCCCAAAAAACTCGAGTGGGGCCCTCGTTTCCCCTCCCATTGACTCCATCCCAACCCCTTTTCCCCCATCAAAAAACCCCGTGGCTTGACTCCATTTAGGCACGGGCATATTTTTTCCCCGAGAACAACGTTAAAAGGGTTTTGGGAATACGAAGTTCAGGGGGGCCCAACCTCGAGGAATGCTCCGTGAACCACAAATTGCCTCGAGATGAGGGGGTGATTCCCGGGGTTTAGACTAAAGCGTTCCCAAAACTTTCCACAAGCCCCTCCAAGAGGGGGGCCCTTTTTCTCCCCCAATGGGGAATGGGGGGGGGACCCAAATTTTTGTTGCCTCAATTGTTATAACACCGAGAAGCCCCTGACTCGAAAGGGCCCGGGGTTTTTTCCCATGCGGGGCTAAATACAGGCTCACTTTTAATTCTCACAACTTTGGGGATGCTGTACCCCCCTTTGGAATCCCTAGAGAGTGCCCTAGGTCCCCGACTCATTTCGAGGAATGCCCCACATGATCTGACATCTGGAGGGGGCCACGCAAGCTAAATGCTTAAAAATTTTAAATATGCTGCCCCCCCTTGAACTTTTTGACAGGAATCCCGGGGCCCTGTGGCTTTTGGAAAGGCCCCCTGCGTCTCGAGCCTACCTCGAAAAGCATCCATTTCCCCGGGCCAAAACCCTCGAAAAAAAATTCCTAAAAGTTCCACCAAAACTCGACGGGGAGTCCGACTCGCAGGACAAACACGATTGTTAAAAAGGCCCTTTCCTCCCCGTATACGAGAATTTTCCCCCCTTCCGCCCCGGGAACTGAGAAAAACCATGAGCTTCCCTCTTAAAGCGAAAATGGGGCCCCCGTTTTCCCCCTGCACTCATGCGGGAGAAATTCCTTTGCCCCCATGCCCACATATTAGAACACTCGACTTGTTTTATGGATTTTCTGGGTCAATCCGCAAGGACACAGTCACAAGAGAGGGGTGACACTGAGGCCCACACCGGGTTCGCAAAGGGGGTACCATTACCCCAAATCAACTCGAGATGACCCCGGGTTTCCCCTTTCATTGTCCCCAAGGCCACCCCCGTTCCCCACCCAAACAGGAAAAGTGGCTTGATTTCCCTTTAGACAACTCCAGAGGTTCCTCGAGAAAAAAGGGCCCAAAAGTCTAGGGAATACCAATTCAGCAGATCAACTCGAGGAATGCTCCTTGTACCCCAAATTCCCTCGAGATGGGAGCTGTTTCCCTGGTTTAGATAAAGATGAATCCCCAATTTTTCCACAAGCACCCAAAAAAGGGGCTTCCTCAGAAATTGGGTATGAGGGAGGGACCCTGAGTTTGCTGCCTCAAGTGGCTAAAACCCCGGAAGCCCTGCTGGAAGGGGGCCCGGGGGTTTTCTTGCGTGGCTTGAATACGGGCTCCCCCTTCCCATCTCAAAAGGTAAAGGGGAAATGTCTAAACCCCTTTGTGGATTTCCCTTTAAGAGAAAGCCCTAGGTCCCCGACTCCTTTCGCCCAGAATCCTCAAGGGCCCCCGACCCCTCCAAGGCACGAAAGAGTCATGCTTCAACGGGTTTACGAGGCCTGCTCCTATGAATACTGCCCGGGCAATCCCATATTCTGTGGCTACTGGAAAGGGCCACTGATCCCCCGTCACTTCGAGAAGCATCCCTTTTTCCCTGAAATCCCTCGAAGAGATTCCGTGGTACCCCACAAACCCCGACGGGGAGTCCTGACGTCGCTGAACAAACAAGAGTGTTAAAGGGGCCATCCCCACGGTAACTCGAGAATATAAAACCTTCCCCCCCGAAACTCGAGAAAAACCATGGATTCCCCCCCTCCAAGCGAGATGATAACTTTTTCCCTTTGGTCCTTGCAGAACAACTCCTTGATCCGCAGGGAAACATTTTCAGGGCCTCATTGCGTGTATATCTGAGACAATCAACAAGAACACTGTCAAATTAAGAAAGGAAACCCTGGGGTCAAAAACAGAATGGGAAGGACCCGAAGAAAACCCCAAAAATCAACTCGGATAAAGGCCCCGTTTTCCCCTGTTTGACCCCGGAGCCTTATCCCCGCGCCAGTGGCTTAAATATTTTTTGGCAACTCCAGCTTCCCCAAGAACAAGGGGGCCAAGTCTAAAGGAACCCCAATTTCGGGAGGAGTAACTCGGGGAATGCTGCTTGAAACCCCAAAATTTTCCTCGAGATAAAGGTGTTTTAATTTGGTTTAGTTTTAAAGACGTATCCCAAACCTTCCCACAACCCCCTCAGGAGGAGGTTTTTCGGGCAGAAAAAAGGTAAAGGGAGGACCCTGATTTTGTTGCCTCATATTTATAAACACAGAGAAGCCCTGACTTGAAAGGAGGTTGGATTCCTTGCATGGTTTGTTTAAGGTCATCTTTCATCTCAAAAGGGGGAAGGGATGTCTGAACCCCCTGGGGGTCCCTATAGAAAAATCTAGCCCCCGGGAACCCCTTTTCAAACGGAATGCCTCACTTGCCTCTGGCAACTCGAGGGGGAAAACGCGGGCTAACGGGCCCAGAAGTGACGGGGGCCGGGATTCCCCTGAACATTGACAGGAATCCCAGTATCCCTGTGGCAACTGAAAGGGACCCTGGGTCTCCCGCCTCACCTAGGAAGCGTCCCTTTTGCCCTGCTCAAGCCTCGAAGAGACTCCTGAGGTCCCTCTCACTCGACAGGAGTCCTGACTTCGTTGAACAAACACGAGGGTTTGAAGGGCCCATCCCTGCCGGTAAGTCGAAAATATACCGCCCAGGTCCCCGCCGCAACTCGAGAAAAACATAGACTTTCCCGCTCCAAGCGAGATGAGGCCCGATTCCCCTGCACTGCATGCAGAGCAATTCCGTTGAGCGCCCCTAAACATGTCAGGGCCTCGTCTAGCTTTATGGATTCGAGACAGTCGGAAGAAAACACTGTCACTAGTAGAAGAGGGACCCTGATGGTCACACCTAGCATCGCGAAGGAAGCTCCAATGGGCCCCACATCAACGTCAAGATGAGGCCCACGCTTCCCCCTGCATTGACTTCCAGAGCCATCCCCCGTTCCACATTCAAACAACGACCTGAGGAATGTCTCCCTTTAGGGCAACTCAGACGTTCCCCGAGAACAACGGGCCAAGTCTAGAGAGGTACCACAGTTCAGCCAGAGCAACTCGAGGACTGCACCGTGTACCCCAAATTGCCTCGAGAATGAGAGCTGATTTCCCTGGCTTAGACTCAAGGACGTAGGCCAACCTTTCCACAAGCCCCTCAAGAGGAGGCTTCTCTCTCAGCAATAGGAATGAGGGAGGGACCCTGAGATTGCTGCCTCAATGGGCATATACACCGAGAAGCCCTGACTCGAAAGGAGGTCCGGGTTTCCTTGCAGTGGCTTGAATACAGTCTAGTCTTTCATCTCACAATGCTGAAGGGATGTCTGCACCACCTGTGGAGTCCCTAGAGAAAGCCCTAGTCCCCCGACTCCTTTCGACGGAATTGGCCTCACATGCCTCTGACAACCTCGAGAGGCAAACGCAGTAGCTCACTGGCTTCAAAATTTGACGGAGCCTGACACCTCTTGAACATTGACAGGAATCCCAGTATCCCTGTGGCTACTGGAAAGGGACCCTGGGTCTCCCGACTCACCTCGAGAAGCGTCCCATTTGCCCTGCCAAGCCTCGAAGAGACTCCTGAGGTGTCCCTCGTAACTCGACAGGATTCCTGACTTCGTTGAACAAACACGAGTGGTGAAGGGCCATCCCCGCCGTAAGTCGAGAATGTACCCCAGGTCGTCCCCAGCCGCAACTCGAGAAAACCATGAGACTTCCCCCTCCAAGCGAGATGAGGCCCGATTCCCCTGCACTGCATGCAGAGCAATTCCGTGAGCCCCCTGAAACATGTCAGGAGCCTCGACTTGCTTGATGGATGTCGAGACAGTCCGCAAAATCACTGTCACAAGTAGAGAGGGACCCTGAGTCACACCAGCATCGCGAAGGAGCTCCAATGGGCCCCAAATCAACTCGAGATGAGGCCCGCTTCCCCTGCATTGACTCCAGAGCCATCCCCCGTTCCCCATCAAAACACGACCTGAGGCTTGACTCCCTTTAGGCAACTCCAGAGGTTCCCCGAGAACAACGGGCCAAGTCTAGAGGTAGTACCAAGTTCAGCAGAGCAACTCGAGGACTGCTCCGTGTACCCCAAATTGCCTCGAGATGAGAGCTGATTCCCTGGCTTAGACTCAAGACGTAGGCCAACCTTTCCACAAGCCCCTCAGGAGGAGCTTCTCTCAGCAATAGGTATGAGGGAGGGACCCTGAGATTGCTGCCTCAATGGCATATACACAGAGAAGCCCTGACTCGAAAGGAGGCCGGCTTTTCCTTGCAGTGGCTTGAATACAGTCATCTTTCATCTCACAAGCTGAAGGGATGTCTGCACCCCTGTGGAGTCCCTAGAGAAAGCCCTAGGTCCCCGACTCCTTTCGACGGAATGCCTCACATGCCTCTGACACCTCGAGAGGCACGCAGAGCTCACTGCTTCAAAATTTTGACGGAGCCTGACTCCTCTTGAACATTGACAGGAATCCCAGTATAACCCTGTGGCTACTGGAAAGGGACCCTGGGTCTCCCGACTCACCTCGAGAAGCGTTCCCTTTTGCCCTGCCAAGCCTCGAAGAGACTCCTGAGGTGTCCCTCGTAACTCGACAGGAGTCCTGACTTCGTTGAACCAACACGAGGGTTTGAAGGGCCATCCCCCGTAAGTCGAGAATGTACCCCAGGTCCCCGCCGCAACTCGAGAAAAACCATGAGACTTCCCCCTCCAAGCGAGATGAGGCCCGATTCCCCTGCACTGCATGCAGAGCAATTCCGTGAGCCCCCTGAAACATGTCAGGAGCCTCGACTTGCTTGATGGATGTCGAGACAGTCCGCAAAAACTTGTCACAAGTAGAGAGGGACCCTGAGGTCACACCAGCATCGCGAAGGAGCTCCATGGGCCCCAAATCAACTCGAGATGAGGCCCGCTTCCCCTGCATTGACTCCAGAGCCATCCCCCGTTCCCCATCAAACACGACCTGAGGCTTGACTCCCTTTAGGCAACTCCAGAGGTTCCCCGAGAACAACGGGCCAAGTCTAGAGGAGTACCAAGTTCAGCAGAGCAACTCGAGGACTGCTCCGTGTACCCCAAATTGCCTCGAGATGAGAGCTGATTCCCTGGCTTAGACTCAAGACGTAGGCCACCTTTCCACAAGCCCCTCAAGAGGAGGCTTCTCTCAGCAATAGGTATGAGGGAGGGACCCTGAGATTGCTGCCTCAATGGGCATATACACCGAGAAGCCCTGACTCGAAAGGAGGCCGGCTTTCCTTGCAGTGGCTTGAATACAGTCTAGTCTTTCATCTCACAAGCTGAAGGGATGTCTGCACCACCTGTGGAGTCCCTAGAGAAAGCCCTAGGTCCCCGACTCCTTTCGACGGAATGCCTCACATGCCTCTGACACCTCGAGAGGCACGCAGAGCTCACTGCTTCAAAATTTGACGGAGCCTGACTCCTCTTGAACATTGACAGGAATCCCAGTATCCCTGTGGCTACTGGAAAGGGACCCTGGGTCTCCCGACTCACCTCGAGAAGCGTTCCTTTTGCCCTGCCAAGCCTCGAAGAGACTCCTGAGGTGTCCCTCGTAACTCGACAGGAGTCCTGACTTCGTTGAACCAACACGAGGGTTGAAGGGCCATCCCCGCCGTAAGTCGAGAATATACCCCAGGTCCCCGCCGCAACTCGAGAAAAACCATGAGACTTTACCCTCCAAGCGAGATGAGGCCCGATTCCCCTGCACTGCATGCAGAGCAATTCCGTGAGCCCCCTGAAACATGTCAGGAGCCTCGACTTGCTTGATGGATGTCGAGACAGTCCGCAAAACACTGTCACAAGTAGAGAGGGACCCTGAGGTCACACCAGCATCGCGAAGGAGCTCCATGGGCCCAAATCAACTCGAGATGAGGCCCGCTTCCCCTGCATTGACTCCAGAGCCATCCCCCGTTCCCCATCAAACACGACCTGAGGCTTGACTCCCTTTAGGCAACTCTAGAGGTTCCCCGAGAACAACGGGCCAAGTCTAGAGGAGTACCAAGTTCAGCAGAGCAACTCGAGGACTGCTCCGTGTACCCCAAATTGCCTCGAGATGAGAGCTGATTCCCTGGCTTAGACTCAAGACGTAGGCCACCTTTCCACAAGCCCCTCAGGAGGAGGCTTCTCTCAGCAATAGGTATGAGGAGGGACCCTGAGATTGCTGCCTCAATGGGCATATACACCGAGAAGCCCTGACTCGAAAGGAGGCCGGCTTTCCTTGCAGTGGCTTGAATACAGTCTAGTCTTTCATCTCACAAGCTGAAGGGATGTCTGCACCACCTGTGGAGTCCCTAGAGAAAGCCCTAGGTCCCCGACTCCTTTCGACGGAATGCCTCACATGCCTCTGACACCTCGAGAGGCACGCAGAGCTCACTGCTTCAAAATTTGACGGAGCCTGACTCCTCTTGAACATTGACAGGAATCCCAGTATCCCTGTGGCTACTGGAAAGGGACCCTGGGTCTCCCGACTCACCTCGAGAAGCGTTCCTTTTGCCTGCCAAGCCTCGAAGAGACTCCTGAGGTGTCCCTCGTAACTCGACAGGAGTCCTGACTTCGTTGAACCAAAACACGAGGGTTGAAGGGCCATCCCCGCCGTAAGTCGAGAATGTACCCCAGGTCCCCCGCAACAACTCGAGAAAAACCATGAGACTTCCCCCTCCAAGCGAGATGAGGCCCGATTCCCCTGCACTGCATGCAGAGCAATTCCGTGAGCCCCTGAAACATGTCAGGAGCCTCGACTTGCTTGATGGATGTCGAGACAGTCCGCAAAAACACTGTCACAAGTAGAGAGGGACCCTGAGGTCACACCAGCATCGCGAAGGAGCTCCATGGGCCCAAATCAACTCGCCCCGTTCCCCATCAAACACGACCTGAGGCTTGACTCCCTTTAGGCAACTCCAGAGGTTCCCCGAGAACAACGGGCCAAGTCTAGAGGAGTACCAAGTTCAGCAGAGCAACTCGAGGACTGCTCCGTGTACCCCAAATTGCCTCGAGATGAGAGCTGATTCCCTGGCTTAGACTCAAGACGTAGGCCACCTTTCCACAAGCCCCTCTAGAGGAGGCTTCTCTCAGCAATAGGTATGAGGGAGGGACCCTGAGATTGCTGCCTCAATGGGCATATACACCGAGAAGCCCTGACTCGAAAGGAGGCCGGGTTTCCTTGCAGTGGCTTGAATACAGTCTAGTCTTTCATCTCACAAGGTGAAGGGATGTCTGCACCACCTGTGGAGTCCCTAGAGAAAGCCCTAGGTCCCCGACTCCTTTCGACGGAATGCCTCACATGCCTCTGACACCTCGAGAGGCACGCAGAGCTCACTGCTTCAAAATTTGACGGAGCCTGACTCCTCTTGAACATTGACAGGAATCCCAGTATCCCTGTGGCTACTGGAAAGGGACCCTGGGTCTCCCGACTCACCTCGAGAAGCGTCCCTTTTGCCCTGCCAAGCCTCGAAGAGACTCCTGAGGTGTCCCTCGTAACTCGACAGGAGTCCTGACTTCGTTGAACAAACACGAGGGTTGAAGGGCCATCCCCGCCGTAAGTCGAGAATGTACCCCAGGTCCCCGCCGCAACTCGAGAAAAACCATGAGACTTCCCCCTCCAAGCGAGATGAGGCCCGATTTCCCCTGCACTGCATGCAGAGCAATTCCGTGAGCCCCCTGAAACATGTCAGGAGCCTCGACTTGCTTGATGGATGTCGAGACAGTCCGCAAAAAAACACTGTCACAAGTAGAGAGGGACCCTGAGGTCACACCAGCATCGCGAAGGAGCTCCATGGGCCCCAAATCAACTCGAGATGAGGCCCGCTTCCCCTGCATTGACTCCAGAGCCATCCCCCGTTCCCCATCAAACACGACCTGAGGCTTGACTCCCTTTAGGCAACTCCAGAGGTTCCCCGAGAACAACGGGCCAAGTCTAGAGGAGTACCAAGTTCAGCAGAGCAACTCGAGGACTGCTCCGTGTACCCCAAATTGCCTCGAGATGAGAGCTGATTCCCTGGCTTAGACTCAAGACGTAGGCCACCTTTCCACAAGCCCCTCAAGAGGAGGCTTCTCTCAGCAATAGGTATGAGGGAGGGACCCTGAGATTGCTGCCTCAATGGGCATATACACCGAGAAGCCCTGACTCGAAAGGAGGCCGGCTTTCCTTGCAGTGGCTTGAATACAGTCTAGTCTTTCATCTCACAAGGTGAAGGGATGTCTGCACCACCTGTGGAGTCCCTAGAGAAAGCCCTAGGTCCCCGACTCCTTTCGACGGAATGCCTCACATGCCTCTGACACCTCGAGAGGCAACGCAGAGCTCACTGCTGCTTCAAAATTTGACGGAGCCTGACTCCTCTTGAACATTGACAGGAATCCCAGTATCCCTGTGGCTACTGGAAAGGGACCCTGGGTCTCCCGACTCACCTCGAGAAGCGTCCCTTTTGCCCTGCCAAGCCTCGAAGAGACTCCTGAGGTGTCCCTCGTAACTCGACAGGAGTCCTGACTTCGTTGAACAAACACGAGGGTTGAAGGGCCATCCCCGCCGTAAGTCGAGAATGTACCCCAGGTCCCCGCCGCAACTCGAGAAAAAACCATGAGACTTCCCCCTCCAAGCGAGATGAGGCCCGATTCCCCTGCACTGCATGCAGAGCAATTCCGTGAGCCCCCTGAAACATGTCAGGAGCCTCGACTTGCTTGATGGATGTCGAGACAGTCCGCAAAAACACTGTCACAAGTAGAGAGGGACCCTGAGGTCACACCAGCATCGCGAAGGAGCTCCATGGGCCCCAAATCAACTCGAGATGAGGCCCGCTCCCCTGCATTGACTCCAGAGCCATCCCCCGTTCCCCATCAAACACGACCTGAGGCTTGACTCCCTTTAGGCAACTCCAGAGGTTCCCCGAGAACAACGGGCCAAGTCTAGAGGAGTACCAAGTTCAGCAGAGCAACTCGAGGACTGCTCCGTGTACCCCAATTTGCCTCGAGATGAGAGCTGATTCCCTGGCTTAGACTCAAGACGTAGGCCACCTTTCCACAAGCCCCTCAAGAGGAGGCTTCTCTCAGCAATAGGTATGAGGGAGGGACCCTGAGATTGCTGCCTCAATGGGCATATACACCGAGAAGCCCTGACTCGAAAGGAGGCCGGGTTTCCTTGCAGTGGCTTGAATACAGTCTAGTCTTTCATCTCACAAGCTGAAGGGATGTCTGCACCACCTGTGGAGTCCCTAGAGAAAGCCCTAGGTCCCCGACTCCTTTCGACGGAATGCCTCACATGCCTCTGACACCTCGAGAGGCACGCAGAGCTCACTGCTTCAAAATTTGACGGAGCCTGACTCCTCTTGAACATTGACAGGAATCCCAGTATCCCTGTGGCTACTGGAAAGGGACCCTGGGTCTCCCGACTCACCTCGAGAAGCGTCCCTTTTGCCCTGCCAAGCCTCGAAGAGACTCCTGAGGTGTCCCTCGTAACTCGACAGGAGTCCTGACTTCGTTGAACAAACACGAGGGTTGAAGGGCCATCCCCGCCGTAAGTCGAGAATGTACCCCAGGTCCCCGCCGCCGCAACTCGAGAAAAACCATGAGACTTCCCCCTCCAAGCGAGATGAGGCCCGATTCCCCTGCACTGCATGCAGAGCAATTCCGTGAGCCCCCTGAAACATGTCAGGAGCCTCGACTTGCTTGATGGATGTCGAGACAGTCCGCAAAAACACTGTCACAAGTAGAGAGGGACCCTGAGGTCACACCAGCATCGCGAAGGAGCTCCATGGGCCCCAAATCAACTCGAGATGAGGCCCGCTTCCCCTGCATTGACTCCAGAGCCATCCCCCGTTCCCCATCAAACACGACCTGAGGCTTGACTCCCTTTAGGCAACTCCAGAGGTTCCCCGAGAACAACGGGCCAAGTCTAGAGGAGTACCAAGTTCAGCAGAGCAACTCGAGGACTGCTCCGTGTACCCCAAATTGCCTCGAGATGAGAGCTGATTCCCTGGCTTAGACTCAAGACGTAGGCCACCTTTCCACAAGCCCCTCAAGAGGAGGCTTCTCTCAGCAATAGGTATGAGGGAGGGACCCTGAGATTGCTGCCTCAATGGGCATATACACCGAGAAGCCCTGACTCGAAAGGAGGCCGGGTTTTCCTTGCAGTGGCTTGAATACAGTCTAGTCTTTCATCTCACAAGGTGAAGGGATGTCTGCACCACCTGTGGAGTCCCTAGAGAAAGCCCTAGGTCCCCGACTCCTTTCGACGGAATGCCTCACATGCCTCTGACACCTCGAGAGGCACGCAGAGCTCACTGCTTCAAAATTTGACGGAGCCTGACTCCTCTTGAACATTGACAGGAATCCCAGTATCCCTGTGGCTACTGGAAAGGGACCCTGGGTCTCCCGACTCACCTCGAGAAGCGTTCCTTTGCCCTGCCAAGCCTCGAAGAGACTCCTGAGGTGTCCCTCGTAACTCGACAGGAGTCCTGACTTCGTTGAACAAACACGAGGGTTGAAGGGCCATCCCCGCCGTAAGTCGAGAATGTACCCCAGGTCCCCGCCGCAACTCGAGAAAAACCATGAGACTTCCCCCTCCAAGCGAGATGAGGCCCGATTCCCCTGCACTGCATGCAGAGCAATTCCGTGAGCCCCCTGAAACATGTCAGGAGCCTCGACTTGCTTGATGGATGTCGAGACAGTCCGCAAAAACACTGTCACAAGTAGAGAGGGACCCTGAGGTCACACCAGCATCGCGAAGGAGCTCCATGGGCCCCAAATCAACTCGAGATGAGGCCCGCTTCCCCTGCATTGACTCCAGAGCCATCCCCCGTTCCCCATCAAACACGACCTGAGGCTTGACTCCCTTTAGGCAACTCCAGAGGTTCCCCGAGAACAACGGGCCAAGTCTAGAGGAGTACCAAGTTCAGCAGAGCAACTCGAGGACTGCTCCGTGTACCCCAAATTGCCTCGAGATGAGAGCTGATTCCCTGGCTTAGACTCAAGACGTAGGCCACCTTTCCACAAGCCCCTCAAGAGGAGGCTTCTCTCAGCAATAGGTATGAGGGAGGGACCCTGAGATTGCTGCCTCAATGGGGCATATACACCGAGAAGCCCTGACTCGAAAGGAGGCCGGCTTTCCTTGCAGTGGCTTGAATACAGTCTAGTCTTTCATCTCACAAGCTGAAGGGATGTCTGCACCACCTGTGGAGTCCCCTAGAGAAAGCCCTAGGTCCCCGACTCCTTTCGACGGAATGCCTCACATGCCTCTGACACCTCGAGAGGCACGCAGAGCTCACTGCTTCAAAATTTGACGGAGCCTGACTCCTCTTGAACATTGACAGGAATCCCAGTATCCCTGTGGCTACTGGAAAGGGACCCTGGGTCTCCCGACTCACCTCGAGAAGCGTTCCTTTTGCCCTGCCAAGCCTCGAAGAGACTCCTGAGGTGTCCCTCGTAACTCGACAGGAGTCCTGACTTCGTTGAACCAACACGAGGGTTGAAGGGCCATCCCCGCCGTAAGTCGAGAATGTACCCCAGGTCCCCGCCGCAACTCGAGAAAAACCATGAGACTTCCCCCTCCAAGCGAGATGAGGCCCGATTCCCCTGCACTGCATGCAGAGCAATTCCGTGAGCCCCCTGAAACATGTCAGGAGCCTCGACTTGCTTGATGGATGTCGAGACAGTCCGCAAAAACACTGTCACAAGTAGAGAGGGACCCTGAGGTCACACCAGCATCGCGAAGGAGCTCCATGGGCCCCAAATCAACTCGAGATGAGGCCCGCTTCCCCTGCATTGACTCCAGAGCCATCCCCCGTTCCCCATCAAACACGACCTGAGGCTTGACTCCCTTTAGGCAACTCCAGAGGTTCCCCGAGAACAACGGGCCAAGTCTAGAGGAGTACCAAGTTCAGCAGAGCAACTCGAGGACTGCTCCGTGTACCCCAAATTGCCTCGAGATGAGAGCTGATTCCCTGGCTTAGACTCAAGACGTAGGCCACCTTTCCACAAGCCCCTCAAGAGGAGGCTTCTCTCAGCAATAGGTATGAGGGAGGGACCCTGAGATTGCTGCCTCAATGGGCATATACACCGAGAAGCCCTGACTCGAAAGGAGGCCGGGTTTCCTTGCAGTGGCTTGAATACAGTCTAGTCTTTCATCTCACAAGCTGAAGGGATGTCTGCACCACCTGTGGAGTCCCTAGAGAAAGCCCTAGGTCCCCGACTCCTTTCGACGGAATGCCTCACATGCCTCTGACACCTCGAGAGGCACGCAGAGCTCACTGCTTCAAAATTTGACGGAGCCTGACTCCTCTTGAACATTGACAGGAATCCCAGTATCCCTGTGGCTACTGGAAAGGGACCCTGGGTCTCCCGACTCACCTCGAGAAGCGTTCCTTTTGCCCTGCCAAGCCTCGAAGAGACTCCTGAGGTGTCCCTCGTAACTCGACAGGAGTCCTGACTTCGTTGAACAAACACGAGGGTTGAAGGGCCATCCCCGCCGTAAGTCGAGAATGTACCCCAGGTCCCCGCCGCAACTCGAGAAAAACCATGAGACTTCCCCCTCCAAGCGAGATGAGGCCCGATTCCCCTGCACTGCATGCAGAGCAATTCCGTGAGCCCCCTGAAACATGTCAGGAGCCTCGACTTGCTTGATGGATGTCGAGACAGTCCGCAAAAACACTGTCACAAGTAGAGAGGGACCCTGAGGTCACACCAGCATCGCGAAGGAGCTCCATGGGCCCCAAATCAACTCGAGATGAGGCCCGCTTCCCCTGCATTGACTCCAGAGCCATCCCCCGTTCCCCATCAAACACGACCTGAGGCTTGACTCCCTTTAGGCAACTCCAGAGGTTCCCCGAGAACAACGGGCCAAGTCTAGAGGAGTACCAAGTTCAGCAGAGCAACTCGAGGACTGCTCCGTGTACCCCAAATTGCCTCGAGATGAGAGCTGATTCCCTGGCTTAGACTCAAGACGTAGGCCACCTTTCCACAAGCCCCTCAAGAGGAGGCTTCTCTCAGCAATAGGTATGAGGGAGGGACCCTGAGATTGCTGCCTCAATGGGCATATACACCGAGAAGCCCTGACTCGAAAGGAGGCCGGCTTTCCTTGCAGTGGCTTGAATACAGTCTAGTCTTTCATCTCACAAGCTGAAGGGATGTCTGCACCACCTGTGGAGTCCCTAGAGAAAGCCCTAGGTCCCCGACTCCTTTCGACGGAATGCCTCACATGCCTCTGACACCTCGAGAGGCACGCAGAGCTCACTGCTTCAAAATTTGACGGAGCCTGACTCCTCTTGAACATTGACAGGAATCCCAGTATCCCTGTGGCTACTGGAAAGGGACCCTGGGTCTCCCGACTCACCTCGAGAAGCGTTCCTTTTGCCCTGCCAAGCCTCGAAGAGACTCCTGAGGTGTCCCTCGTAACTCGACAGGAGTCCTGACTTCGTTGAACAAACACGAGGGTTGAAGGGCCATCCCCGCCGTAAGTCGAGAATGTACCCCAGGTCCCCGCCGCAACTCGAGAAAAACCATGAGACTTCCCCCTCCAAGCGAGATGAGGCCCGATTCCCCTGCACTGCATGCAGAGCAATTCCGTGAGCCCCCTGAAACATGTCAGGAGCCTCGACTTGCTTGATGGATGTCGAGACAGTCCGCAAAAACACTGTCACAAGTAGAGAGGGACCCTGAGGTCACACCAGCATCGCGAAGGAGCTCCATGGGCCCCAAATCAACTCGAGATGAGGCCCGCTTCCCCTGCATTGACTCCAGAGCCATCCCCCGTTCCCCATCAAACACGACCTGAGGCTTGACTCCCTTTAGGCAACTCCAGAGGTTCCCCGAGAACAACGGGCCAAGTCTAGAGGAGTACCAAGTTCAGCAGAGCAACTCGAGGACTGCTCCGTGTACCCCAAATTGCCTCGAGATGAGAGCTGATTCCCTGGCTTAGACTCAAGACGTAGGCCACCTTTCCACAAGCCCCTCAAGAGGAGGCTTCTCTCAGCAATAGGTATGAGGGAGGGACCCTGAGATTGCTGCCTCAATGGGCATATACACCGAGAAGCCCTGACTCGAAAGGAGGCCGGGTTTCCTTGCAGTGGCTTGAATACAGTCTAGTCTTTCATCTCACAAGCTGAAGGGATGTCTGCACCACCTGTGGAGTCCCTAGAGAAAGCCCTAGGTCCCCGACTCCTTTCGACGGAATGCCTCACATGCCTCTGACACCTCGAGAGGCACGCAGAGCTCACTGCTTCAAAATTTGACGGAGCCTGACTCCTCTTGAACATTGACAGGAATCCCAGTATCCCTGTGGCTACTGGAAAGGGACCCTGGGTCTCCCGACTCACCCTCGAGAAGCGTCCTTTTGCCCTGCCAAGCCTCGAAGAGACTCCTGAGGTGTCCCCTCGTAACTCGACAGGAGTCCTGACTTCGTTGAACAAACACGAGGGTTGAAGGGCCATCCCCGCCGTAAGTCGAGAATGTACCCCAGGTCCCCGCCGCAACTCGAGAAAAACCATGAGACTTCCCCCTCCAAGCGAGATGAGGCCCGATTCCCCTGCACTGCATGCAGAGCAATTCCGTGAGCCCCCTGAAACATGTCAGGAGCCTCGACTTGCTTGATGGATGTCGAGACAGTCCGCAAAAACACTGTCACAAGTAGAGAGGGACCCTGAGGTCACACCAGCATCGCGAAGGAGCTCCATGGGCCCCAAATCAACTCGAGATGAGGCCCGCTTCCCCTGCATTGACTCCAGAGCCATCCCCCGTTCCCCATCAAACACGACCTGAGGCTTGACTCCCTTTAGGCAACTCCAGAGGTTCCCCGAGAACAACGGGCCAAGTCTAGAGGAGTACCAAGTTCAGCAGAGCAACTCGAGGACTGCTCCGTGTACCCCAAATTGCCTCGAGATGAGAGCTGATTCCCTGGCTTAGACTCAAGACGTAGGCCACCTTTCCACAAGCCCCTCAAGAGGAGGCTTCTCTCAGCAATAGGTATGAGGGAGGGACCCTGAGATTGCTGCCTCAATGGGCATATACACCGAGAAGCCCTGACTCGAAAGGAGGCCGGCTTTCCTTGCAGTGGCTTGAATACAGTCTAGTCTTTCATCTCACAAGGTGAAGGGATGTCTGCACCACCTGTGGAGTCCCTAGAGAAAGCCCTAGGTCCCCGACTCCTTTCGACGGAATGCCTCACATGCCTCTGACACCTCGAGAGGCACGCAGAGCTCACTGCTTCAAAATTTGACGGAGCCTGACTCCTCTTGAACATTGACAGGAATCCCAGTATCCCTGTGGCTACTGGAAAGGGACCCTGGGTCTCCCGACTCACCTCGAGAAGCGTTCCTTTTGCCCTGCCAAGCCTCGAAGAGACTCCTGAGGTGTCCCTCGTAACTCGACAGGAGTCCTGACTTCGTTGAACAAACACGAGGGTTGAAGGGCCATCCCCGCCGTAAGTCGAGAATGTACCCCAGGTCCCCGCCGCAACTCGAGAAAAACCATGAGACTTCCCCCTCCAAGCGAGATGAGGCCCGATTCCCCTGCACTGCATGCAGAGCAATTCCGTGAGCCCCCTGAAACATGTCAGGAGCCTCGACTTGCTTGATGGATGTCGAGACAGTCCGCAAAAACACTGTCACAAGTAGAGAGGGACCCTGAGGTCACACCAGCATCGCGAAGGAGCTCCATGGGCCCCAAATCAACTCGAGATGAGGCCCGCTTCCCCTGCATTGACTCCAGAGCCATCCCCCGTTCCCCATCAAACACGACCTGAGGCTTGACTCCCTTTAGGCAACTCCAGAGGTTCCCCGAGAACAACGGGCCAAGTCTAGAGGAGTACCAAGTTCAGCAGAGCAACTCGAGGACTGCTCCGTGTACCCCAAATTGCCTCGAGATGAGAGCTGATTCCCTGGCTTAGACTCAAGACGTAGGCCACCTTTCCACAAGCCCCTCAAGAGGAGGCTTCTCTCAGCAATAGGTATGAGGGAGGGACCCTGAGATTGCTGCCTCAATGGGCATATACACCGAGAAGCCCTGACTCGAAAGGAGGCCGGGTTTCCTTGCAGTGGCTTGAATACAGTCTAGTCTTTCATCTCACAAGGTGAAGGGATGTCTGCACCACCTGTGGAGTCCCTAGAGAAAGCCCTAGGTCCCCGACTCCTTTCGACGGAATGCCTCACATGCCTCTGACACCTCGAGAGGCACGCAGAGCTCACTGCTTCAAAATTTGACGGAGCCTGACTCCTCTTGAACATTGACAGGAATCCCAGTATCCCTGTGGCTACTGGAAAGGGACCCTGGGTCTCCCGACTCACCTCGAGAAGCGTCCCTTTTGCCCTGCCAAGCCTCGAAGAGACTCCTGAGGTGTCCCTCGTAACTCGACAGGAGTCCTGACTTCGTTGAACAAACACGAGGGTTGAAGGGCCATCCCCGCCGTAAGTCGAGAATGTACCCCAGGTCCCCGCCGCAACTCGAGAAAAACCATGAGACTTCCCCCCTCCAAGCGAGATGAGGCCCGATTCCCCTGCACTGCATGCAGAGCAATTCCGTGAGCCCCCTGAAACATGTCAGGAGCCTCGACTTGCTTGATGGATGTCGAGACAGTCCGCAAAAACACTGTCACAAGTAGAGAGGGACCCTGAGGTCACACCAGCATCGCGAAGGAGCTCCATGGGCCCCAAATCAACTCGAGATGAGGCCCGCTTCCCCTGCATTGACTCCAGAGCCATCCCCCGTTCCCCATCAAACACGACCTGAGGCTTGACTCCCTTTAGGCAACTCCAGAGGTTCCCCGAGAACAACGGGCCAAGTCTAGAGGAGTACCAAGTTCAGCAGAGCAACTCGAGGACTGCTCCGTGTACCCCAAATTGCCTCGAGATGAGAGCTGATTCCCTGGCTTAGACTCAAGACGTAGGCCACCTTTCCACAAGCCCCTCAAGAGGAGGCTTCTCTCAGCAATAGGTATGAGGGAGGGACCCTGAGATTGCTGCCTCAATGGGCATATACACCGAGAAGCCCTGACTCGAAAGGAGGCCGGCTTTCCTTGCAGTGGCTTGAATACAGTCTAGTCTTTCATCTCACAAGGTGAAGGGATGTCTGCACCACCTGTGGAGTCCCTAGAGAAAGCCCTAGGTCCCCGACTCCTTTCGACGGAATGCCTCACATGCCTCTGACACCTCGAGAGGCACGCAGAGCTCACTGCTTCAAAATTTGACGGAGCCTGACTCCTCTTGAACATTGACAGGAATCCCAGTATCCCTGTGGCTACTGGAAAGGGACCCTGGGTCTCCCGACTCACCTCGAGAAGCGTCCCTTTTGCCCTGCCAAGCCTCGAAGAGACTCCTGAGGTGTCCCTCGTAACTCGACAGGAGTCCTGACTTCGTTGAACAAACACGAGGGTTGAAGGGCCATCCCCGCCGTAAGTCGAGAATGTACCCCAGGTCCCCGCCGCAACTCGAGAAAAACCATGAGACTTCCCCCTCCAAGCGAGATGAGGCCCGATTCCCCTGCACTGCATGCAGAGCAATTCCGTGAGCCCCCTGAAACATGTCAGGAGCCTCGACTTGCTTGATGGATGTCGAGACAGTCCGCAAAAACACTGTCACAAGTAGAGAGGGACCCTGAGGTCACACCAGCATCGCGAAGGAGCTCCATGGGCCCCAAATCAACTCGAGATGAGGCCCGCTTCCCCTGCATTGACTCCAGAGCCATCCCCCGTTCCCCATCAAACACGACCTGAGGCTTGACTCCCTTTAGGCAACTCCAGAGGTTCCCCGAGAACAACGGGCCAAGTCTAGAGGAGTACCAAGTTCAGCAGAGCAACTCGAGGACTGCTCCGTGTACCCCAAATTGCCTCGAGATGAGAGCTGATTCCCTGGCTTAGACTCAAGACGTAGGCCACCTTTCCACAAGCCCCTCAAGAGGAGGCTTCTCTCAGCAATAGGTATGAGGGAGGGACCCTGAGATTGCTGCCTCAATGGGCATATACACCGAGAAGCCCTGACTCGAAAGGAGGCCGGGTTTCCTTGCAGTGGCTTGAATACAGTCTAGTCTTTCATCTCACAAGCTGAAGGGATGTCTGCACCACCTGTGGAGTCCCTAGAGAAAGCCCTAGGTCCCCGACTCCTTTCGACGGAATGCCTCACATGCCTCTGACACCTCGAGAGGCACGCAGAGCTCACTGCTTCAAAATTTGACGGAGCCTGACTCCTCTTGAACATTGACAGGAATCCCAGTATCCCTGTGGCTACTGGAAAGGGACCCTGGGTCTCCCGACTCACCTCGAGAAGCGTCCCTGACTTCGTTGAACAAACACGAGGGTTGAAGGGCCATCCCCGCCGTAAGTCGAGAATGTACCCCAGGTCCCCGCCGCAACTCGAGAAAAACCATGAGACTTCCCCCTCCAAGCGAGATGAGGCCCGATTCCCCTGCACTGCATGCAGAGCAATTCCGTGAGCCCCCTGAAACATGTCAGGAGCCTCGACTTTGCTTGATGGATGTCGAGACAGTCCGCAAAAACACTGTCATTGTGTGGGGGGGTAACTCAAGTTAGAGAGGGACCCCCTGAGGTCACACCAGCATCGCGAAGTAGCTCCATGGGCCCCAAATCAATTCGAGATGAGGCCCGCTTCCCCTGCATTGACTCCAGAGCCATCCCCCATTCTCCATCAAACACGACCTGAGGCTTGAGCTTAGACTCAAGACGTAGGCCACCTTTCCACAAGCCCCTCAAGAGGAGGCTTCTCTCAGCAATAGGTATGAGGGGGGACCCTGAGATTGCTGCCTCAATGGGCATATACACCGAGAAGCCCTGACTCGAAAGGAGGCCGGGTTTCCTTGCAGTGGCTTGAATACAGTCTAGTCTTTCATCTCACAAGGTGAAGGGATGTCTGCACCACCTGTGGAGTCCCTAGAGAAAGCCCTAGGTCCCCGACTCCTTTCGACGGAATGCCTCACATGCCTCTGACACCTCGAGAGGCACGCAGAGCTCACTGCTTCAAAATTTGACGGAGCCTGACTCCTCTTGAACATTGACAGGAATCCCAGTATCCCTGTGGCTACTGGAAAGGGACCCTGGGTCTCCCGACTCACCTCGAGAAGCGTCCCTTTTGCCCTGCCAAGCCTCGAAGAGACTCCTGAGGTGTCCCTCGTAACTCGACAGGAGTCCTGACTTCGTTGAACAAACACGAGGGTTGAAGGGCCATCCCCGCCGTAAGTCGAGAATGTACCCCAGGTCCCCGCCGCAACTCGAGAAAAAACCATGAGACTTCCCCCTCCAAGCGAGATGAGGCCCGATTCCCCTGCACTGCATGCAGAGCAATTCCGTGAGCCCCCTGAAACATGTCAGGAGCCTCGACTTGCTTGATGGATGTCGAGACAGTCCGCAAAAAACACTGTCACAAGTAGAGAGGGACCCTGAGGTCACACCAGCATCGCGAAGGAGCTCCATGGGCCCCAAATCAACTCGAGATGAGGCCCGCTTCCCCTGCATTGACTCCAGAGCCATCCCCCGTTCCCCATCAAACACGACCTGAGGCTTGACTCCCTTTAGGCAACTCCAGAGGTTCCCCGAGAACAACGGGCCAAGTCTAGAGGAGTACCAAGTTCAGCAGAGCAACTCGAGGACTGCTCCGTGTACCCCAAATTGCCTCGAGATGAGAGCTGATTCCCTGGCTTAGACTCAAGACGTAGGCCACCTTTCCACAAGCCCCTCAAGAGGAGGCTTCTCTCAGCAATAGGTATGAGGGAGGGACCCTGAGATTGCTGCCTCAATGGGCATATACACCGAGAAGCCCTGACTCGAAAGGAGGCCGGGTTTCCTTGCAGTGGCTTGAATACAGTCTAGTCTTTCATCTCACAAGGTGAAGGGATGTCTGCACCACCTGTGGAGTCCCTAGAGAAAGCCCTAGGTCCCCGACTCCTTTCGACGGAATGCCTCACATGCCTCTGACACCTCGAGAGGCACGCAGAGCTCACTGCTTCAAAATTTGACGGAGCCTGACTCCTCTTGAACATTGACAGGAATCCCAGTATCCCTGTGGCTACTGGAAAGGGACCCTGGGTCTCCCGACTCACCTCGAGAAGCGTCCCTTTTGCCCTGCCAAGCCTCGAAGAGACTCCTGAGGTGTCCCTCGTAACTCGACAGGAGTCCTGACTTCGTTGAACAAACACGAGGGTTGAAGGGCCATCCGGGGGGGGGGGGGGGGGGCGGGGGGGGGCGGGGCAGGTCGGGGTAAGTCGAGAACTGTATCCACATCCCCGCCGCAACTCGAGAAAAACAATAGAGTAAGCGTTTGTCCTTCCCCCTCGCAACGAGGAATGAAGCCCATCCCAATTGCCCCTGCACGGGCATGGGCAGACAATTCCATGAGCCCCCGGAAACATGACATGGAGCCGTTCGGGGAGGGGGGGGCGGGGGGGGTTGGCTTATGATTCGAGACATCCGAAAAATCACTGTCACAAGTAGGAGGAGGACACCTGAGTGCCACACCCCACACCACATCCAGCGGAAGGAGCCAGCCATGGGCTCCCAAATCAAGGCGAAGAGAGGCCAGTCTTCCCCCTGCATTTACTCGCAAGAATGTCCATCGCCCCCATTCCCCATCAAAAACATCTGACCTTAGTCTTTGACTTCAGAGTCCCCTTGTAGCAAACATCCATGGAGTAACCCCAGAAACAACCGGACTCAAGTAGTCTAGAGTAGGTAAACCAATTTCTTCAGGTGCAGAGCGAACGCATAAAATAGAACTGTCTCTTGCACGGGGCCCAAATTGCCTCAGATGAGAGCTTGAATCCTCCCGATGGCTTGGACCCTCAGACGTAGTTCCACCCTGTTTCAGCAAGCCCATCGCACATGGGGGGTGGGGGGGGGGGGGGGGGGGAAATTAAAATTAGCGCCGACGCAAAAGGAGCTATTTCTCATTCAGCTGATCCACTTATGATCGTGAGTGTATCCATTCTACAATGCATTCCTTCAAAGGGCATAATGACAACGCTGCGAAGGAATCCACGTGACGTAGTGGTCGAAATGAGGGCCCGGGTGTATCCCAAAACTTTGGCATTGGCATGGAATTACCAGTCTAGTCGGTTTCATGCTCAACACAAGGTAAAGGGGATGGGTCTGAATCGCCCTTTCCTTGTGAAGTTCCTGAGAGGAAAGACCCATTAGCCCCCCCCCCCCCCGACCACCCCGGCCCCGACCTTATTTTATATCCTTCACATTTTACTCCTTCGATCGAAGACGAATGCCTTGCATCATGTCATCCCTGCCTCTGACAGCTATTGTATTTGACCGTGCTCAACGCTCGAGAGTGCACCTGCAAGAAGATCTGGAGCTCTCCTGTATTCGCATAAATTTAGACGGAGCGCTTGAGGCACCACTATCTTACAAACTAAATGCGCAGGGAAATCCCATGTAAACCCTGTAGCGTGACCTGCAACTGAAGGGGACCCGTGGGGTCTCGGATACAGCATATTGGTCCTGCGCGCTCTCACCGCAACTGAGAAGAGCAGACAGATCCATTGTCTGAGCGCCACTGCCAAGACTGGAAGATGGGACGCTCTGAGGGGTCCCTCGTAACACTCAGGACCCCAGGCGATTCCGACTTCTATCGTTGAACGAGTGCGGGGACACCGAGGAGTTATGAAAGGCGTGACACAATTCTACACACGCATGGGGGGGGTGGGGGAGAGTCGACACATGTACCCCAGGTCCCTCTTGAATTCCCAATTTCGACACGCTCGAGGGGGGGAGGGAAAACACCCAATGAGGACTGGTTCTCCGTCCTTCCAAAGGCAACACACATGAGGCCGCAGAGGTGAGCCTAGCCCCCCGTATTTCCCCTTGTACATGTGTGTGTTAATACTACCCAATGGCAGAGACATTTTCCGTGAGTCCCCCGTGAGAGCACATGTCAGTACCAACTCGACATGTTCACTTTATGTACTGTATCGAGAACAGCTGTATACGCAAAAACACTTGTCACAAGTAGAGAGGAGACCCTGAGGGTCACACCAAGGCATCGCGAAGGAGCTCCATGGGCCCCAAAAAGTCAACACTCGAGATGAGGCCCCCGCTTCCCCTCTGCATTGACTCCATGAGCCATCCCCCCCGTTCCCCATGCAACAAACACGACCTGAGGCTTGACTCACCCTTAGACGGCAACTCCAGAGGTTCCCCGAGAACAACGGGCCAAGTCTAGAGGGTATTACCAAAGAAGTACCAAGTTCAGCAGAGCAACTCGAGGACTGCCTCCGTGTACCCCAAATTGCCTCGAGATCGAGAGCTGATTCCCCGGCTTAGACCTTTCCTTCCTGATTCAAGACAGCTAAGGCGGTACCCAATCTTTCCACCAATGTCAAAGCCCCTCAAGAGGAGAGCTTCTCTCAGCAACCCAGGTATGAGGGAGGGACCCTGAGATTGCTGCCTGCCTCAATGGGCATATACAAACGAGAAGCCCTGACTCGAAGGAGGCCGGCCGGGGGACACGGGTTTCCTTGCAGTGGCTTGAATACAGATCTAGTCTTTCATCTCTCACAAGCGTGAAGGGATGTCTGCACCACCTGTGGAGTCCCTAGAGAAAGCCCTAGGTCCCCGACTCCTTTCGACGGAATGCCTCACATGCCTCTGACACCTCGAGAGGCACGCAGAGCTCACTGCTTCAAAATTTGACGGAGCCTGACTTCCTCTTGAACATTGACAGGAATCCCAGTATCCCTGTGGCTACTGGAAAGGGGACCCTGGGTCTCCCGACTCACTCGAGAAGCGTTCCTTTTTGCCCTGCCAAGCCTCGAAGAGACTCCTGAGGTGTCCCTCGTAACTCGACAGGAGTCCTGACATTCGTTGAACAAACACGAGGGTTGAAGGGCCATCCCCGCCGTAAGTCGAGAATGTACCCCAGGTCCCGCCGCCGCCCCCGCAACTCGAGAAAAACCATGAGACTTCCCCCTCCAAGCGAGATGAGGCCCGATTCCCCTGACTGCATGCAGAGCAATTTCCGTGAGCCCCCTGAAACATGTCAGGAGCCTCGACTTGCTTGATGATGTCGAGACAGTCCGCAAAAAACACTTGTCACAAGTAGAGAGGGACCTCTGAGGTCATCACACCAGCATCGCGAAGGAGCTCCATGGGCCCCAAATCAACATCGAGATGAGGCCCCCCGCTTCCCCTGCATTGACTCCAGAGCCATCCCCCGTTCCCCATCAAACACGACCTGAGGCTTGACTCCCTTTAGGCAACTCCAGAGTGTTCCCCGAGAACAACGGGGGCCAAGTCCTAGAGGAGTACCAAGTTCAGCTCAGAGCACAACTCGAGGGCGACTGCTCCGTGTACCCCAAATTGCCTTCGAGATGAGAGCTGATTCCGCTGGCTTTTAGATCTTCAAGTGACCGTAGGCCTCCTACGCTTTTCCCCCACAAATGGGGGAGGGGGGGGTGGTTTCCACAAGTAGGCCCCCCATCAATGAGGAGGCTTTCTCTCAGCAATAGTATGGAGGGATGGACCCTGAGATTGCTGCCTCAATGGGCATATATACACCGAGAAGCCCTGACTCGAAAGGAGGGGTCCGGGTTTCCCTTGCAGGGGCTATTATGCAGTGGCTCTGAATACAGTCTAGTCTTTCATTCTCACAAGGTGAAGGGATGTCTGCACCACCTGTGGAGTCCCGTAGAGAAAGCCCTAGGTCCCGACTCCTTTCGACGGAATGCCTCACAATGCCTCTGACCACCAACCTCGAGAGGCACGTGCAGAGCCTTCACTGCTTCAAAATTTGAACGGGTTGAGCCTGACTCCTCTTGAACATTGACAGAATCCCAGTATCCCTGTGGCTACTGGAAAGGGGGAGGATCCCGGGTAACTCCCGACTCACACTCGAGAAGCGTCACCTTTTGCCCTGCCAAGCCTCGAAGAGACTCCTGAGGTGTCCCTCGTAACTCGACAGGAGTCCTGACTTCGTTGAACCAACGACGGAGGGAGTTGAAGGGGACCTGATCCCCGCCGTAAGTCGAGAATGTACCCCAGGTCCCCGCCGGCAACTCGAGAAAAAACCATTTGAGACTTCCCCCTCCAAGGCGAGATGAGGAGCCGATTCCCCTGCACTGGCATGCAGAGCATTCTATTCCGTGAACGCCCCCCCCTGAAAAACATGTCAGGCCAGCCTCGACTTGCTTGATGGATGTCGAGACACATCCGCAAAAACACTGTCACAAGTAGAGAGGGGAATCTGAGGTCACACCAGCATCGCGAAGGATGCCTCCACTGGGGGCCCCAAAAAGAATCAACTAGAGATAGACGAGCCCGCTTCCCCATGCATTGACCTCCAGAGCCATCCCCCCAGTTTCCCCATCAAAACACAACCTGAGCTTGACATCCCTTTAGGCAACTCCAGAGGTTCCTTCCTCCCCGAGAACAACGGGCCAAGTCTAGAGAAGTACCAAGTTCTGCAGAGCAACTCGTAGGACTGCTCCTGTTGTACCCAAATTGCCTCGTGATAATGAGACAGTCTGCACGTTCCCTGCTTAGACGCAAGACGTAGGCCACCTTTTCCCACAAGGACCCTCAAGAGGGAGGACTTCTCCTCAGCAATAGCGTATGAGGGAGGGACCCTGAAGATGGCTACTGCTTGCCTCAATGGGCATTAACACCGAGAAGCCCTGACTCGAAAGGAGCCGGGTTTCCTTGCAGTGGCTTCTGAATACAGTCATAGTCTTTCATCTTACAAGGTGAAGGGATGTCTGCACAGCCTGTGGAGTCCCCATAGAGAACAGCCCCTAGGTCCCCCCCCCCGTCTCCTTTCGACGCAATGCCTCACATGCCTCTGACACCACCTCGAGAGGCACGCAGGAGCTCACTGCTTCAAAATTTGACGGAGCCTGGACTCCTCTCTGAACATTGACAGGCAATCCCAGTATCCCTGTGGCTAAAAAAACTGGAAAGGGGAACCCTGGGTCTCCCCACTCACACTCGAGAAGCGTTCCCTTTTTTTGCCCCCTGCCAAGCCTCGAAGAGACTCCTGAGGTGTCCCTTCCCCTCGTAACCTGCGACAGGACTCCTGACTTCGTGAACAAACACGAGGGTTTGAAGGGGCCATCCCCCGCCGTAAGTTCCCGATAATGAGTTACCCCCCAGGGTCCGCCCCCCGCCCGCCAAACTTCCGAAGAAAAAACATGAAGGAACCTTTTCCCCCTCCCAAAGCGAGAATTTGAAGGGCACCCCCGATTTTTTCCGCCGGCACTGGCAAAAAAAAATGCAGAAAAGGCCAATTCCCCGTGAGCCCCCCCCTGGAAAAACAATGTACAGGAAAGCCCCCCTTCGACTTGCTGTTGAATGGATGTCCCGTGAACAGTCCCCGCAAAAAAACACCACTGGTCACAAGGTATTAGAAAGGGGAACCCCTGAGGTCCAACAGCCAGCCCCCATAGCGTAAAGGAGCTTTTCCCCATGGGGCCCCCCCAAATTCAACTCCCGAAAGATTGAAAGTCCCCCCGCCTTTTTCCCCTGGCAAAATGACTTCCCCCATATCCCCCATCCCCCAAGTTTCCCCCAATTTTAAAAACACGACCCTGGAAGGGTTTTTTTTTTTTTTGGGGGTAACGTCCCTGTTAAGGCAACACCAGAGGGTTTTTTCCCGGGAGAAACAACGGGGCCCCAAGTCCTAGACCGAGTAAAACCAAGTTCAGCAAAAGAGCAACTCCCGAGGACCTGCACCGTGTACCAAAAAAATTTGGACCTCGAGAATTTGAAGAGCTGATTTTTTCCCCTTGGGCCTTTTATATACCTCAAGACCCCGTTAAGGCCGACCTTTCCCAGACAAGCCCCCTTTCAAGAGAAAGGGCACTTTTTATCTTTCCTCAGCAAAATAAGTTAATGAGGAGGAAGTGGGAAACCCCCTTGAAAGAATTTGGCCTGGCCTCCATGGGCCCAAAATATACACCCGAGAAGCCCTGACTCAAAGGAGGCCCGAGGGTTTCCTTGCAGTGGCTTTTTTTCTTAGAAATACAGTTCGTAAGGTCTTTCATCTCACAAGGGGAAGGTGATGTCCCTGCACCACCCTGTGGGGAGTCCCTAGAGAAAGCCCTAAGGTCCCCCCCGACTCCTTTCGACGGAAAAATGCCCTCACATGCCTCTTTGAAAAACACCTCGAGTAGGCACGCAGAGCCCCCTCACTGCTTCAAAATTTGGACGGAGCCTGACTCCTCTTGAAACATTGACAGGAGATCCCAGTATCCCTGTGGCTACTGGAATAAAGGACCCCCTGGGTCCCCCCCCCCACCCTCCCGACTCACCTCGAGAAGCCGTTCTCCCCCCCTTTTGCCCTGCCAAGCCTCGAAAGACCCTCCTGAAGTGTCCCTCGTAACTCGACAGGAGTCCTGACTTCCGTTGAACCACCAAACACGAGGGGGTTGAAGGGCCATCCCCGCCGTAAAGTCGAGAAAAATTGTAAACCCCACCAGGTCCCCCCCCGCCGCAAAAACTCGAAAAAAAACCATGAGACTTCCCCCTTCCAAGCGAGATGAGGCCCGATTCCCCAGCAACTGCATGCAGAGCAATACCGTGAGCCCCCTGAAAAACATGTCAGGAGCCCCCTCGACTTGCTTGATGATTTGTCCGAGACAGTCCCCGGCAAAAACAACTGTCACAAGTAGAGAGGGACCCTGAACGTCACACAGCATAAACGCGAAGGAAAGCTCCATGGGCCCAAATCACTCGAGATGAGGCCCCGGCCTAATCCCCTGCATTGACTCCAGAGCCATCCCCCGTTCCTCCATCAAAACACGAAACCTGAGGCTTGACTTCCCATTAGGCAACATCCAGAGGTTCCCCGAGAACAAACGGGGCCAAGTCTAGAGGAGTACCAAGTATACAAGCAGAGCAAACTCGCGGACTGCTCCGTGTATCCCAAATTGCCTCGATATGAGAGCTGATTTCCATGGCTTAGACTCCAGACGTAGGCCACCTTTCCTAGCTAGCCCCTCAAGAGGAGCCTGTCGACACTCAGCAATAGGTATGTGGGAGGGACCCTGATATATTGCTGCCTCAAAGGTCACATACACCGAGGAAGCCCTTGACTCGAAAGTAGCCCGGGTCTTCCTTGCAGTGTGCCTTGAATACTGTCTAGACTTTCAATCTCACTAGCTGATGGAAAGTCCTGTACCACCTGTGGAGTTCCCTAGAGAAAGCCCTAGGGACACACACACACATCCTTTCGACGTAAAGTGCCTCACATCGGCCTCTGCCACCTCGTGAAGCAACGCATAGCTCAACTGCTTCCAAAATGTGACGAAGCCTGACGTCCTCTTGAACATTGACAGGAATCCTCCAGTATCCATACCCTTTTGGCTACTGGAAATGGACCCCTTGGGTCTCCCCACTCACCTTCGAGAACGACCCTTTGGCCCTGCCAAGCCTCAAGAAGCAGGAGCTGCCATCGAAGTGACTCCTGAGTGTTTCACCTTCGTAACTCGACAGGACTCCCCTGACTTTTCGGTGAACCAACACGAGGGTTGAAGGGCCAATCCCCGGGCCCCGTCCGTAAGTCGTGAATCGCGTACCCCATGTCCCGCGCCCGCAAACTCGAGAAAAACGAATGAGACTTCCCCTCCCAGCGAGATGAGGCCCGTAAAGAAAAAAAAAAAACCAAAAAAAAAAAAAATAAAAAAAATTAAAAAATAAAAAGGCCCAAATCCCCTGCACTGGCAGTGCAGAGCATATTCCGTGATCCCTCCTGAAACATTTCAGGAGACCTCGACTTATGCTTGATTGGATGTCCGAGAACAGTCCGCGAAAACACTGTCACTTAGTTAGAGAGGGACCCTGAGGTCTCAACCAGCATCGCGAAGGAGCTTCCATGGGCCCCAAATCAACTCGAGATGTGGCCACCTCTTTCCCCTGCATTTGACTCCAGAGCCATCGCCTCGTATCCCCCATCAAACAACGACCTGATGCTTGACCTTCCCTATAGGCAACGTCCGAGAGGTACCCGGAAGAACAACTGGCCAAAAGTCCTAGACGAGTACCAAGGTACCAGCAGAGCAAACTCGAGGACTGCTCCGTGTGCCCCAAATTGCCTCGAGATTAGAGCGGATTCCCTGGCTTAGGACTCAAGACAGGTATGCCACCCTTTCCCACACTGCACACACACACAAGAGGATGCGTCTCTCAGGCAAAAGGTATGATGGGAGGGACTCTGAGATTGCTGCCCCCAATGGGCATATACAACCGAGAAGGCCCTGACCTCGAAATGTAGGGCCGGATTTCCCTTGCAGTGGCTTGAATACAGTCTAGTCTTTCAACATCACCAGCTGAAGGGATGTCTGCACCACCTGTGTAGGTCCCTAGAGGAAAGCCCTAGGTCCGCCCGACATCCCTTCGAACGGACTGCCTCAACATGGCCCTCTAAACACCTCGAGAGGCAACGCAGATCTCACTGCCTTCCAAAATTTTGACGAACCCTGACTCCACTACTTGGAACATTGACTAGTAATCCCAGTATCCCTGTGGGTGGCTACTGGAAGGGGACCCTGTGGTCTCCCGACTCACCTCGATCGCTGCATTCCTTTGTGCCCATGACGAAGCCTCGAAGAGACTCCTGAAGGTGTCCCCTCGTAAACTCGACAGGAGTCCTTACTTCGATGAACCAACCACGATGTGTTTGAAGTGAGCCAATCTCCGCCGTAAGTCCGAGAAGGGAACCCCAGGTCACCTGCCTCAACTCGAAAAAATACCATGAGACTTCCGCCTCCAAGGAGATGATGCCCATTGCCCCGCACTGCAAGCGGCAATTCCGTGAGCCCCCTGAAACATGTCAGGAGCCTCGACTTGCTTGATGGATGTCGAGACAGTCCGCAAAAACACTGTCACAAGTAGAGAGGGACCCTGAGGTCACACCAGCATCGCGAAGGAGCTCCATGGGCCCCAAATCAACTCGAGATGAGGCCCGCTTCCCCTGCATTGACTCCAGAGCCATCCCCCGTTCCCCATCAAACACGACCTGAGGCTTGACTCCCTTTAGGCAACTCCAGAGGTTCCCCGAGAACAACGGGCCAAGTCTAGAGGAGTACCAAGTTCAGCAGAGCAACTCGAGGACTGCTCCGTGTACCCCAAATTGCCTCGAGATGAGAGCTGATTCCCTGGCTTAGACTCAAGACGTAGGCCACCTTTCCACAAGCCCCTCAAGAGGAGGCTTCTCTCAGCAATAGGTATGAGGGAGGGACCCTGAGATTGCTGCCTCAATGGGCATATACACCGAGAAGCCCTGACTCGAAAGGAGGCCGGGTTTCCTTGCATGCTTGACGCAAGTGATACAGTCAGTCTTTCATTCTCACAAGGTGAAGGGATTCTGCACCACCTGTTGAGTCCCTAGAGAAAGCCCGTAGGTCCCCCGACTCCTTTCGGACGGCTTGCCTCACATGCCTCTGACAACCCCGGAGAAGGCCCGCAGATTCTCACTGCTCTCTTCAAAATTTAGACGGTGCCATTGAACTCTCTCTAGGAAACATTGAACTGGAATCCACCAGTATCCCTGTTGTCTACGGGGATAAGGGACACCCCTGGTTCTGCAACACGAACACACACTCGCGAAGGGTTCCCTTTTGCACAGCACAAAGGCCCTCGAAGAGTGACTCCTGATGTGTCTCCTCGTAAGATCGAGACAGGCAGCTACCTGACCTTCCTATGAACCATAAACACGAGCGGTTGAAGCGGGCCATTCCCGCCCGCAATTCAGAGAATGTTTCCCCAGGTCTCCACCGTCCGAAACTTCATGAGAAAAAACAAGAGACTGTGCCCTACAGCTCGCAGTTGAGAGACTAAAGCCCGATTCCCCCTTCACGCCCATGCATTGCAGCTGCAATTCATTCCGTGAGGCCCCCTGAAGACATGGACAAGGAGTCCTCGACTTGCTTGGATGGAATGTCAGAGACAGTCGCGGACAAAACACTGATCAAAAAATAGAGAGGGACCCGTGATGTCACAACCAGCATTGCGAAGGAGCTTCCATGGGCCCCAAAATCAACTCGAGATGAGGCCCCCGCCTTCTCCTGCATTGACTCCAAGAGCCATCCCCCGTTTCCCATCAACACACGCACCTAAGGCTTTTGTCTCTCGTTAGGCAACCTCCAGAAGGTTCCCGGAGGAAATAAACCAATGGGCCAACCAAGTCTATGACGCAGTACCAAGTTCAGCCAGAGCAAAACTTCGAGGACATGCTCAGGTGTCCCCCTCGATTGCCTCTGAGATGAGAGACTGATTCCCATGTCTTAGACACAAGACTTATGTCCCCCAAATCCAAATCCCCTGTCAAGTGGAGGCTTCTCTCAGCAATAGGTATGAGGGAGGGACCCTGAGATTGCTGCCTCAATGGGCATATACACCGAGAAGCCCTGACTCGAAAGGAGGCCGGGTTTCCTTGCAGTGGCTTGAATAC